>JAPFRF010000014.1:24993909-25015132 GCA_029282475.1 Phrynocephalus forsythii
TGCTGACTGGGGTGTGAGACATCCCTGATGATTTTCCTTGCTCTCCTAAGACAGCAGTCCCTGGCGATGTCACCCAGTGGACTCAGGGGACAGCCCATAATGTTCTTTGCTGTGTTCACATGTACTTAGATGTAAAATGTAAGCAGATCAATGGGTACCACCGTAACAAGTGGGAAGGTAAAACAGTGTTTCTGTGCAGCCATGCCGGCCACGTGGCCACGGACTTGTACAACACTGGCTCTTTGGCTTGAATACGGAGATGAGTACCGGCCCTAGAGTCGGACACGACGAGCATGCATGTGTGTTGGGAACCTTTACCTTTTTAGGGCATGCAAGGAGGCAGGGAGGATGCTGAAGCAACGGAGCTGGTTGGCTCATCAGGTGGCGGGGGGAGAACGGACGGAGGCAGGGAGGGCAGGCAAACAGTGAAACTGCAAGCTGAGGTCTCCATCAGGTATGGGGAGGGGCCAGCTGGTGGGGATGCATGAGAGGCTGAGGCGGTGGGGAGAAGAGGCTGTGGGCTGCTTGAAATATGAAAGTGGCCCGCATTTGGCCCCCAGGCCTGACTTTGGACATGCCTGGCTTCTGTATTTCTCAGAGAATTCTCTTGATTTATGAATTGAATCCCGTCAGTAGCTTCTTGAATTCCAGTTAATCAGTATTCCTTCAAGTTCCCTCCTTTTTCCATTCAGTTTGGTCATCAAGAATTGATATTGTTCCTCGCCTCTCTTGAGTCTGTTAGGTGTTTATTGGACCCGAGTAATCTCTGGTTTTCCACTTCCAATTCATTCCATGTCTTCTCTGAAGACCCAACGGTTTCCTCTTGGACTCTTTCCAATGGGCCTCCATGCTACCTTGGAGCTTCTGGATCCTCTGAGAACCATTCAGGACAACCCAACGGCAAGGACTGACACGAATGATTGATTTGATTGATTGATTGATTGATTTAGCTTGTATGCCGCCCACTACCCAAAGGTCTCTGGGCGGCTCACAATAAGAATAAACAGTTAAAACATCAAATACAATAAAATTAAAACAATAAAACATGTAGATGCAATAAATACAATACATTAAAAAACACACCACTAAAATTGCCATCAGGGCCCACAATCATTAGTTAAAAAACTTTTGGAATAGGAGGGTTTTTACCTGGCGCCGAAATGTTAGCAACGTCGGTGCCAGGCGAGTCTCATATGGGAGGGTATTCCATAGTCTGGGGGCAGTTGCTGAAAAAGCCCTTTTCCTGCAAGCCATCCCTTTCACCTCCTTAAGGGATGGCTCTTTCAGGAGGGCTCCCTGACTAGATCTTAATTGCCGGGTAGGTTCATATGGAAGGAGGCGGTCCTTCAGGTATCTAGGTCCTAAGCCGTTTAGGGCTTTATATGTCAAAACAAGCACTTTGAATTGGGCTCGGGCAGCAACTGGTAACCAGTGAAGGTTATACAGAATCGGCGTGATGTGTTCCTTGGTGGCCCTACCACTCACCAGCCGTGCCGCACGATTCTGAACCAGTTGCAATCGCCGAACCATCTTCAGAGGCAGCCCCACGTAAAGCGCATTACAGTAATCTATACGGGATGTTACCAGTGCATGTGTAACTGTCATGAGGCTCCGTTCATCTAGGTAGGGGCGCAGCTGGTATATATTCCGCAGCTGGAGAAAGGCACCCCTGGCCACCGAGTCCACCTGGGCTTCCAGAGTTAGACCGGGGTCCAGGAGCACCCCCAAGCTACGGACCCTGTCCCTTAGGGGAGTGCAACCCCATCCAGAACAGGGAAGTGGCCCTCTAGCCTGTCTGACGAAGCACCCACTAACAGCACTTCCGTCTTGTCTGGATTGAGTTTCAATTTATTAACCCTCATCCAGTCCATTATCTGGCCCAGACACGAGTTCAGAACAGAAACCGCCTCACCTGGATTGGTGGAGAACGAGAGGTAGAGCTGAGTATCATCAGCATATTGCTGACTCCTCAGCCCAAACCTCCTGATGACCTCTCCCAGCGGTTCCATGTAGATGTTAAACAGCATGGGGGATAGTATTGAGCCCTGTGGAACCCCATGACGTAAACGCCAAGGGGCAGAGCTACTATCCCCAGCACCACCTTCTGACACGGTCAGCCAGGAAGGATCGGAACCACCGCAAAGCGGTGCCTCCAACTCCCAACCTGGCCAGCCTATCCAGAAGGACACCATGGTCGATGGTGTCGAAAGCCGCTGAGAGGTCCAGGAGTATCAACAGGGTTGCACTCCCCTGTCTCTCTCCCGGCAAAGGTCATCGTACAGGGCGACCAAGGCAGTCTCTGTTCCAAAACCCGGCCTGAAACCAGATTGAAATGGATCTAGAAAACCGTTTCATCCAGCAGCGCCTGGAGCTGTCCGCCCACCACCCGCTCCAACACCTTGCCCAAATAAGGAAGGTTCGCTGCTGGTCGGTAGTTGACCACCAGTCCTGGGTCCAGGTTAGGTTTTTTTAGGAGTGGTCTGATTACTGCCTCTTTTAAGGCAGCAGGGACCACTCCCTCTCTTAAAGAGGCATTTACAGCTTCTGGACCCAGGTGCGAACCCCTTGGCAGATCTTTCAATTAGCCAAGAAGGGCAAGGGTCGAGCAGCGTGGTGGTGGAACGGACAGATCCAAGCACCCTGTCCACATCCTCGGGTCTCAACAATTGAAACTCATCCAATAACACTGGACCTAAGCACGGTGCACTGGACACATCCCTTGATACTGTATCAATAGTGGAGTCCAGTTCACTGCGAATCTGAGCAATTTTTCCCTCAAAGTGAACAGCAAACTCCTCACAGCGTGCCGCCGAATGGTCCTGGGCCTCCACCCTATCTCCTGGCTGAAGAAGTTCCCGGACCACCCGAAACAGCTCCGCTGGACGGCACTCTGAGGAAGCAATACGGTTGGCGAAATACTTTTTCGCCAACCGTATAGCCACGGAATAGGCTCGATAATGGGCTCTAAGCCGTGTTTGATCAGACTCACTGCGATATTTTCTCCACTTGCGCTCCAGCCGCCTCCTCCCGCTTCATTGCCCGCAACTCAGATGTATACCACGGAGCTGTCCGGGCTCTGCGTAGGGGGAGAGGGCGCTAGGTGCGATCATGTCAACTGCCCGGTCATCTCCCTATTCCATAAGGTGACCTGAGCTTCGACAGGAGCGCCGATCATGTCAGCTGGATAATCCCCAGAGCTTTCAGGAAACCATCCGGATCCATTAGTCTCTGAGGGCGGATCAACTTAATGAATCCCCCACCCTTGCAGAGGGTTGGAGTAGCTAATAGCCTAAACTTGACCAGGAAGTGGTCTGTCCATGACAATGGAGTCAAAGCCAACCCCTCCACATCCAAACCACCATCCCCAGTCCCGTTGAGAATACTAGGTCCAGGGTATGACCCTTCTCATGTGTTGGGCCGATGACATGTTGAGACAGCCCCATGGTTGTCATGGCGGCCATGAAGTCCTGAGCTGCTCCAGTTAAGGTAGCCTCGGCATGGATGTTGAGATCCCCCAGTACCAACAGTCTGGGGTCTTCAACACCAGGTCCGAGACCACCTCTGTCAGCTCAGGCAGGGAGACTGTTGGAATGCAGCAGGGTGGGCGGTACACCAACAGAATCCCCAATCTGTCTCGTGAGCCCAACACACAATACAGGCCCTCCAGACCTTTTCCCAAGGAAACAGGAAGCCTGGCCAAGGAAATGGAACTCCTGTAGACTATAGCAACTCCACCTCCCCGGCCCACCGGGCGACACTGGTGCTGGACTGAGTACCCAGGTGGGCATAGCTGGGAAAGGGGGACTCCACCCTCCTCTCCCACCCAGGTCTCAGTAATACATGCCAGATCAGCACCCTCATCCAAAATGACATCATGGATGAGGGTGGTCTTATTTTGTACTGACCTGGCATTTAACAACAGCACCATGTGGCCCATGGGCTCGCTGACATGGTCACCTGATTCCTTCTGGCTAGAAGTGGGACCAGAAGTGGGGATAGATGTAAAATATCTAACCCCTCTTCTCCTACGCAGGCATGTTCCACTCCTACCACCATACCTTCCCCTACCCAGCACAATTTCAATGGCTGCCCCCTCCATTGCCCTCCCCCCTTCCTGTTCTTCCAGTTCCATTGTGGGTCCCAACCACCTACACCTAATGGCAAAAAAACAAAAAGCAAAAAATAAAAATAAAAAACAAAAACAAAAACAGATGCACCTAACAATTCAGCTAAAAAGCCTTAGGTGGGAGTCCCTCTTCTTCAGCCCCGCCCTTCTGATGTTGTCTGGCCCTGCCTCTCCAGGTGTCCTCTCTCACCGACACCAGAGTAGCAGGAAAGGAGCAGTCGAAGAGGAAAGGCAACTCCTCTAGGCTTAGTCCAGTAGCAGCAGCAGCAAGAGTGTTTGCTGGATGATGTTGTGGCTGCCAGGAGCTGAGGTCAGCTAAAAAGCCTTAGGTGGGAGTCCTCTTCTTCAGCCCCGCCCTTCTGATGTTGTCTGGAGGTGTCTCTCTCATGACGCCGGAGTAGCAGGAAAGGAGCAGTCGAAGAGGAAAGGCAACTCCTCCAGGCTTAGTCCAGCAGCAGCTGGATGATGTTGTGGCTGCCAGGAGCTGAGGTCAAAAAAGCCTTAGGTGGAGCCCAGGAAAGAGAAATAAAACATATATGAGATCCAATCTTTTGTTTTCTCTTTTTGTATCATATATCCAATCTTTCATCTGTTGGAAGCAAGACATTGCAGGTGGGGATGGTCCACATGTCCCAGGAAATCCTGACGAAGGACCTCTTCTGGATGGGACCCGCATCCTCCCTCTCTTTCCCCCGGGTCTTCCTCTTTGGTGCTAAGAGAGCCTGAAGCTTCCCTGGATTGGTCCCAGAAGTCTCCTCTTCAAAGCCCTTTCTGTGAAATGGGTGGCCTGGATGAACTTCCAGGAAACCTTTGCAAAAACTCTTTGCCAGCTGGAGCATCTCTTCCACAGCTCCCTCCTCCCAACTCTAAGGGGCCTGGTACTAACTGGAAATTAATGGGAATCTTTTGAAAAAGAGGCTAGCTACAGTCTTCAGAAGTGGGGAGAACCAGGAGAAGGGTTGCAGCATTAAATTCTTTCCTGCTCAGAACCTACTGAGAGGGGCCTTGCAGCAGAAACAGGAGGGGAAAAACAAGGAAGGAAGGAAGGAAGGAAGGAAGGAAGGAAGGAAGGAAGGAAGGAAGGAAGGAAGGAAGGGATGATGAGAGATGGAAGAGGAAGGAAGGAGTGGATAATGAGAAGGTAAAGGAAGGAAGGAAATGAGGGAGGAAGTAAACAAAGAGAAGGAATGACAAGGAAGGAAGGAAGGAAGGAAGGAAGGAAGGAAGGAAGGAAGGAGTATGATGAGAGATGGAAGAGAGGAAGGAAGGAGGATAATGAGAAGGTAGGAAGGAAGGAAGGAAATGAGGGAGGAAGTAAACAAAGAGAAGGAAGAAGAAAGGAAGGAAGGAAGGAAGGAAGGAAGGAAGGAAGGAAGGAAGGATGATGAGAGATGGAAGAAGGAAGGAAGGAGTGGATAATGAGAAGGTAGGAAGGAAGGAAGGAAATGAGGGAGGAAGTGAAAGATGATGAAAGAGAAGGAAGGAAGGAAGGAAGGAAGGAAGGAAGGAAGGAAGGAAGGAAGGAAGGAAGGAAGGAAGGAAGGAAGGAGATGATGATGATGAGAAGGAAGGAAGGAAGGAAGGAAGGAACAAGGAAGGAAATGAGGGAGGAAGTAAACAAAGAGAAGGAAGGAAGGAAGGAAGGAAGGAAGGAAGGAAGGAAGGAAGGAAGGAAGGAAGGAAGGAAGGAAGGAAGGAAGGAAAGTGACAGTCATTGGTGGTTTTGCAGAAGATTTCTCATACTCATTTGTATGTGTAGATCAACAAAGTGAACCAATTTGTAACATTTAGGTAGAATTTGCCTCCATATCTTTGGCGAGAGGCGAAGGTGTTGAGTGCTGTGACATTTGCTGCCCGGAGGATGTGTTAGGAGCAGGGCAGTGCCTGTGCTTTCTAACCCTAGTGGGTGAAGGATCGGCTCTGGGGGACTTCAAGGCTAGGACTGACAGAATCAGTCCCATCCCTGCAACAGGCGCTGAGCTCCTGTCCCCTGTGGATCCTGAGGGCTGGCCGATATAGGAACGGTTTCTCCCCACAGACTTGGCCTGAGCTCCTGTGACCCAGGGAGTCATCTTGCTCCAGTTCCTTCGTGCCCCTGGATCCTCCCAGGGGCTCCTGGTCCGTTAGTTACCCTCTAGACCACAGTATCCTCCTGACCCATCTCTCTGAAATGACTTGAATAGAATATAGGATAAACTATTTGTAAATGTATTTCAAAAGGTGGGTTTTAACCTACTAAGCAGCAAATGGCCTGAGTCCAAGCTACCTTAAAAAAATTAAATCTCTCAGCATGAACCCACTCAGGTGTTAAGGTTACCAGGAGAGACCATTCTCTCAGTCCTGCCACCCTCACAGCTACATCTCATGCAAACACATGAAAGGGCCTTCTCTGTTGCTGCAACCAGACTCTGGAACTCCCTCCCACTGGTGGCCAGGACTGTCCCATCTCTGCTGACTTTCCGGAAACAGGCAAAGACCTTTCTCTTCAGGCAAACTTTCCCTGAATGATGGACTACCTATTATGTATCATTATATGAACTACCACACATGGCACCACAGACTTTGTGTTTATAATAACCATTCATAACTGTATTTATATACAGTATCTCCTTGTATCATTGCATTGACACTATGTTCTCAATGTTAGCTTCCGTCCCTCATAACTCTAGATGATCTACGGTGCATGAGTACACTGAGTGACTTCAGAAATACACCTATGTTTTCAATGTTCCTTCCATCCCTCATAATGGACTTTTTACTCTTTCCTTTAAGTGTTCACGTTCCCGTTTCACATTAATGTAGCATTTTAATGCACGGGTTTTGGAGGGGGTCCATTCCTCTTCCCGGCCTCTGGAATTCCCTGCCACTGGAGGTCAGATTGGCCTCATCTTGGCTCTCCTTCCACAAACAGGGGAAGGTCAAGCAGACATTCCCTTCATGGCGGGTTTTCCAAGGAAGGGATGTGCCTTCCTGCTTTGAAGGTGTTCGTACTGGTGCTTCATTTCCTGTTGTTTTTTAATTTGACATTTGCTGAGAGATGGGCACAACAAGAGTGCAGGATTATAAACTCTAAATATTTGTAAAGAAGATGGAAAAGGAAATTGGGTCCCCCCACGAGGTCAGTAAAATGAGTACCCAGCTTGCTGGGGGACAATTTGTATCCAGCATACTGTAATTAAAACTGTAAACCACCCAGAGACTACTTGAAGTGGTATGGGGTGGTATATAAGCAGACCACCTTATAAATAGAATTTGTATAAAATGTTTTATAAATGGCATTGACCACCTGTTCGTTTAGCTAAAATGTTTCCTAGTATGTCTAGTAAATGTTGGAAATGAAATCCAAAAGGATACTTACGATGGATTTTTGAGAAAGTTTTAAAAATGGATTAAAATACATTCATGGCTTGTTAAAATGTTAAAAAGACATAGATTTTGAACCAGAACTATTTTATTGGGTATAATACCAGTAAAAGTTTAAGGCAAAATATATCCTGAACATTGCATGTTTTGACAGC
Source organism: Phrynocephalus forsythii (assembly GCA_029282475.1). Taxonomy (NCBI): domain Eukaryota; kingdom Metazoa; phylum Chordata; class Lepidosauria; order Squamata; family Agamidae; genus Phrynocephalus; species Phrynocephalus forsythii. The sequence continues at coordinate 25,001,554 of JAPFRF010000014.1, forward strand.
AGCTAGGATCATCCTGGCACAACCTTGGAATAATGAAGGGATACCTACAGATGAAGAAATAATTAAGATTTTTGACTCTATGGCAATGGACAGACTTCCTTTGAAGATTAAAGAGAAGATGCGGAATACTTTAAACCGGAAATATGTTCTATCAATGTTTAAAAAAGTGAAGTAGCAATTAAGGTTCTAATGTGTATGAACTAATTAACCCAGGTAAAATGATATTTAATAAGCATGGATTGATTTATTAATAGAAAATTAATAAAATGTGTAATAATAAAAAAGGAAAACATTTGGTCTTTATTGGGACTGCTAGCACCCCGGCCTTCATTTCTTATCCCTGATCCAGGCAGGATGGGAAGGGTCCCTTCAGAACACCCAGACCGTTGGGGCCTAACTGTCATCAACAGCAAACCCACCAGAGTTCTGAGGACGCTGGCTTTCAGTTGACCAGCCTCAGGAGGACGACAGGATGCTGCTGTGGATCCTGCTCGTTCTCCTGGCATTGGTGTTGACCCTCTGGGTGCTTCTGAAACACCAACACATTCAAAGGGTCAGGAATGAAGCCAGAAATTCTCAGGCGAGATCCTGGATTCCCCGGATGCTTCACTCTGTCTTTTCTTTCCTTCTTCCTGGTCGGCTTCCTGCTTGGTTGAAGGCGGAGGCTCCAAGAAGGAGGCGCCCACGGTTGACGCCAATGCCTCGACCCAGGTGATGGTTTCTTCTTCTACCCCTTCTCCTCATCCAGAATGACAGCGAGGCCACCTTTGTAAACCACCATGAGAGGGGGCCACAAGGGACCAGCGTAGCCAAGGATTAAGAGGAATGGGATGGTGTAATCATTGGGGAAAGAGATGATCCCTCTGAAGGATCCCAGTGGAGAGGAGTCCTTTTCTATCTAGTGGTTCCGCAATGTATTTTTATTAGAGCTTTCTTTTCTTTTTAAGGGCCAGTTTTAAATTCTTTTTTTAATATTTCAAGGGAAGAAAACCCTCCACCTGAGGCAGCACCAATTCTGAACTCCCTCAGCAGAGGAGGCTAAGTGCAGAGGAGTAGAGCTTGGTGGCTGTGGGGTGGTGGTACTTCAGAGGGTCAGCAGAGGGTCCCTGGAAAGAATTCTTTTCAGGGGGAAACTTTGTGGGATCCCCCGGAGGGCCCTGAACCACCACTGGCTTCCATTCTACTTTTACATTTTTCCCTTCCCCACAGGGTCATCTGTTCCACCTCCGTGGAGGAGTATCTGAACAAACTGAACAATTTGGCTACAACATCGGCTCCCAGAAATCCTCGGGCCGTTGGATGCCGAACGGTCCGTTTCCTGGGAGGGAAAGAGCCAGAGCATCCAGGTCAGACACTCAACAAGGAAGATCTGGAAAAGCACTGGACGCATCTTCCTTGTGTAGCCACCCAAAAGGCCAAGTGTTCAAAACTACCCACCTCTCGCTTGCCAGCTCCATCTGAACCCGAACGATCATTGAAAAGCCCCAGCACCACGGCCTGTCCTTCGGATCTCTCCCACCTAAATCCGTCGGAGCGTCTCTTGCGACTCAAGCAACGCTGGCTATGGGTACAGGGAGGCCGTCTGACGCCAGGAGACCCTCCCAGAAGCAAACGGCCCCTAATCCTCCTCCGTATGCCACGCATTCTAGGAGAACTTCAGGAAAGGCAAGAATGCCGCCGAAGAAACCCAGTGCCACCCATTCCACCTAAGACACACAGGATGCCCATGGCAGGCCCTCAAAAGGAAAGAACAAGAAATACCACAACATACCCAAAGCCATGGCTCCCAAACAGGCCTAGGGTCCAAAGAAACGGGACACGCAACACCAACCACGGAGGGAGTACAGAATACCCAGAACCTGACGGCCCACAACAACATGACTGTGAGATCAACCCAATAAGAGAAGAGACCCATATTCAAGAAAATATGCACAGCGACCGATGTGAGGGGCCAGCAATGAACAACAACGAGGGAAATGCAACAAAAATGCAGGCCAATATTTCAGAGACCGGGCACAGCGACCAATGCGAGGGGCCAGCAATGAACAAAGATGAGGGAAATGCAAGTAAAATGCAGGCCAATATTTCTGAGACCGGGCACAGTGACCAATGCGAGGGGCCAGCAATGAACAACGACAAGGGCAATGCAACAATAATGCAGGCCAATATTTCTGAGACATTGCACATCGACCAATGCAAGGGGCCAGCAATGAACAACGACAAGGGCAATGCAACAATAATGCAGGCCCATATTTCTTTCTGAGAGACACAGCGAACAATGCGAGGGGCCAGCAATGAACATTGCACAATGCAACAAAAATGCAGCCCAATATTACTGAGATGTGGCACAGCACGAGGGAAATGCAACAAAAATGCAGGCCAATATTTCTGAGACCGGGCACAGCGACCAATGCGAGGGGCCAGCAATGAACAACGACAAGGGCAATGCAACAATAATGCAGGCCAATATTTCTGAGACCGGGCACAGCGACCAATGCGAGGGGCCAGCAATGAACAACGACAAGGGCAATGCAACAAAAATGCAGGCCAATATTTCTGAGACCGGGCACAGCGACCAATGCGAGGGGCCAGCAATGAACAATGACAATGGCCAATATTTCAACCGACAGTGACCAATGAGGGGCCAAATGCAACAAATGCAACAAAAATGCAGGCCAATATTTCTGAGACCGGGCACAGCGACCAATGCGAGGGGCCAGCAATGGACAACAATGAGGTCAAAGCAACAATAATGCAGGCCAATATTTCTGAGACCGGGCACAGTGACCAATGCGAGGGGCCAGCAATGAACAAAGATGAGGGAAATGCAACAAAATGCAGGCCAATATTTCTGAGACCGGGCACAGTGATGCGAAGCAATGAACAAAGATAAAATGCAAGGCCCAATATTTCTGAGACCGGGCACAGTGACCAATGCGAGGGGCCAGCAATGAACAACCACAAGGACTATCCAACACTGCCTCGGGCCAATGTTCCAACCAGCAGAGTCAATGAGGAAAGCGAGGGGCCAGAACTCAAAAACAACCAGGGCAATTCAACAATGCTGCAGCCCAATGTTCCAACCACTGGGCAGAGTGCCCAACACAAGGGGCCAAAGCAAGGCAGCCATGAAAGCAGCACAAGAACACCACTGCCCAATATTGCAGCCAGCAGGCTCAGTGAGCAAAGCAAGGGGCAACAATCCAAGAACCACAGGGGTATGAGAAGGAACCCAGAGCCCGATACTGCTAGAAAGAGGCACCGGGCACCAACGGAACAGCCTCGCCCTAATGGCTATGGGGAGTCTCCAAGAAGCCAAGCACCCGGCATTCCTGCCCACACACTTGGGGCCCAAAGCCAGGGCCCAGGCCCTGATGCCCACGGGGCCACGGCAAAGAGCACAAGAGAGGGGATTGGAGGGAAATGGCAGAGGTGGCAACAGAAGACCCAACGGCATGACCGCCAAAGGTCCAGGAGACCAAAGTCTCATTTTCCAAAGAGACCGTGCCAGGGACAAAGTGAAGGGCCTCCCCGCAATGACCACATGGACCAGAGAATGAGGGGTGAGCCCGAAATAGCCGTGAAGAGGTCCTGGGCACAAAGTGAGGGGCCTCGGCATGACAAACACGGAGGCAGAACAAGTCCAGAGCCCTGTGTCCCTCGAAAGAGACTCATGCCAGAAAGTGCTCAACTGCACCAGGACAGCCCCATGGACACGACAGAAGCCTCACCGCCTCCTGTTGGAGGGACCAGGCAGCAGGCCCTAAACCCATTCCCTCCCCAAAGTAGCCCCACAGACGATAGAAGGAGGGCAGTGCCAGGCATTCCTGCCAGCAATCTCAGGCTCCAACAGGATGGGCCAAACCACCCCAGCCAGATCGGCTTAAAAAGCAGCCCGGACCCCAGCGTTCAAAGCAAGAGGCCCTTAGCAGGAAGCCCAGCGCCGCCCATTCCAGGCAACATGGTCACCATCCAAAGAAACGGGGGAAACCATGATGGCCGGGATACAAGAACAAGGAGCCGGCAGCCCCACCTCCCAACCAACAGTCACTGGCACCAAAGCATGGGGCTAAAGCACAGTGGCCATGTTGACATAACCTGGAGCCACATAGCCCTCATACTAAGTAACATTCTCAGGGACCATAGCAAGGGGACAAACCACCATGGCCGTGGGCGCGTAACAAGGGCTCAGGCTGACGACATTCAAACTCTCATTCTCAGGGTCCAAAGTAATGAGCAAAACCACCATGGCCAGAGTGGCATAATATGGAGCCAGGTAGTCCTCACTCTGTGCCACATTCTCCAGGATGAAATTGAGGGGCCACACCCCCATGGCCATGGGGTAACAACAACAAGCAACAACCCCCAAATTCCAGGGCAGAAGCCCCATCATGATGGCCATGGGGGCATATATTCGAGCAGAGTCTCCCACACGAAAGCCACGAGTCATCAGGCACAAAGCGAGGGGCTACGCCAGGACTACCAAATCCCTTCCAGTAGAATGCCTGATACCTCAGGGCACCTTCCACCAGCCCAAGGACCCAGCCCTCAAACCGACAGGCCCCGGGTTCCAAGTCCTTTCCCACTCCCGCCAAAACCAGCACCCCAAATGGCAACCCAAGGGGCTGGCGCTCCCAACAAGAGGCCCCGGGTTCCAAGTCCTTTCCCTCTCCCGGCAAGCCTTGCAGCCCAAGGGGCTGGCGCTCCCAACAAGAGGCCCCGGGTTCCAAGTCCCTTTCCTCTCCCTGTAAACCTGGAACCCCAAGTGGCAAACCAAGCGGCCTGCTCTTCCAACAAGAGGCCCCGGGTTCCCAGCCCTTGTCCCATCTCAGATGGTGCTGGCCCCATCACAACAACCCCTAAGGCCTCCAAGGACATCTTTAAGAAGCCCCGAGCCCCGTTGCGCAACCACAGAACCCGTCGCCTTCACCGGTCGAGGGTCTCCTGGCCCTCCTTCCAGGGTGCCCATCCAACATCCATGGGGCCCTAAAGGAGCAACAGCCAATTATTTCAAACTTTCGCTTTATTTGGATTTATATATGGAGGCAATCCATCACTTTTTAACATTTATCCCGTATTTCAAAATATTTCAAAACAAATGAATAAATTCCAGTTATACTCACTTCCCTCTCTCCCTTAAATTTAATCTTAAACAGTGTTTATATCGAGCTTCCCATATCCTTCAACCCACTATTTATACCTAGTCTTGATGGTGAAGCCAAAAGGGGTCTTTGTCCCATTAACATCTCTCCTTCCGTTTGAGAGGCTCCTTCTTTCTTTCAATTCAAGAGGCTCCTTTTGTACCATTTAAGAGACCCCCACCTCGACCCCCTCCCGACCTCACCTACTTATAGTTCAAAACAAAATTGTTCCTTGAAATATATGTATGTTTATTTAGACACTTAGAGACTTTTAGGTTTAGACATTTAGAATACACTACCTGTTTGTTTGACCAGAATGTGTGCTGTTCTTTTTCTTCCGTGGAAGGGGAATCTGGGAAGGGTGGTGGGAAAGAGACCATGCCCGTGGGATGGTGCAAGGGCAGCAAGCACAGTGAGATTACTGTCATCCCATCACTGGGTTTCTGCCAGGGATTTTTTGGGTCTAACCTTTGATTCATGGCTGTCACACACCTCTCTTCCCCTCTGCTTCCTAGGATCATCAGCACTTCCCTCTCTAGGAGTTCGGTTGGGTTTGGGCTTAAGACTCACTTTTTCCCGTGTTGGGAGGGGAAGGGAGAAGCAGGTGATGGCCCAGAAGGCAAGCCGCTCCTGTGCCCCAATGGCCTTTCTGGGCAGCCTGCCTTCCAGAAGGAACAATCCTGAGAGTTCGGCCTAAGCGCTGCCCTTGTCTTCTGGGCAAAGGCTGCAAAACCTTTCATGGGGCAAGAGGGCGATTGGAAAAAGGCACCCCACCTTCAAACCTCACCTGCAGAAAGCGAGGCCCGTTTGGACAAGTACTAAGAAGCAAAAAAAGTAGGGATGTTTACAGCTAATCCTTCCGGGGGGTGGGGGGATGGGAGGTGCTGGAAGGAGAAGAGGGTTTCCACTGAAGGGTCTTGGAAGAGAATAAAAGAGAAGAGCCACGTCCAGAGTCAAGTCAGAGCTCAGGAGATCCCAACTTGGAAAGGGCCACCAGGAGCTGTCTGAGGAAGGCACCCCTGGGGCTGCCCTTTCCCCACAACTCAATGGAGGTCTCAGATGCCTCTTCTGGGCCAACACGGATGACAGTGGCGGGATGGGGGCCTCGGAGCTGAAGCCAAGGTTTGCCAGCCACTCTCACAGTACAGCTGGGCCTGTCATGGGTGAGCTGAGCGGAACAAGCAATGACGGGATTTCAACCCATCCCTGGTCAGCTTTGGAAGCAGAGGAAGGACAGAAGACTGGGTGGTGAACACAGGTTGAGCCAGCAGGCATAGCAGGAACGCAGGGGGGAAAGTGCCACCCATCTTCTCTGCAGAGTTGCTGTCAATTTTCTAAAAGTCGCATCATGGTAGTCGGTCAAACACGGAAAGCTTGACTGAAGAGAAAGGCTTTCGCCTGCTTCCGGAAGGGCAGGAAAGCTGGACCAGCCTGGCCTCCAGTGGGAGGGAGTTTCCGTGTCTAGGTGCAGCCACAGCAGAGGCCCTCTCCCGTGTCCCCCTGCCCCAAACAGCTCTCAGGGATGTGGGACCCATAGAAAGGTGTCCCTTCCTGTTCTTAAACTCTGGGGGCAAACTTACAGTGTAAAGGGAGAGGGGCTCTATTTAGAGGGATTGGCACAAAGGGCACTCATTCAAAGATGAGGATGTACCCATATTAGACAGAGAAGAGAGGTGGTTTGAGAGAGGGGTCAGGGAAGGCATTCATGTGAGCATTGAAACCTCCTCTCTCAACAGAGCTGGGGGCCTCAGGCATAGTCTGTCGGCTACTTATCCGGGTGTGCTTTCCACAATATCCAGACAAATCAAAAAGCCTTCACCACCAAGGCCATAGCTAAGGACCCAAAGGTTTCATCACCTCGGTCCATTGTTCACCTTAAGGCTAGGGATACTGTTTTCTACCTAACAAACACATTCAGGTCATTGTTCATCTTATGAGCCTATTTCAGACAGGATGATGAGAGATCAAAGCTGACTATAAGATGGAGGACTCACCACTAGCTTTCTTCAGACTGACGGAGCTGTTTGGATGAGCAGCAAAACATTTCTATCCCCCAAGAAAAAAAATTCCAGTTGCCATGACTCAACTTCCAGATAAACTCTCCTGGATGACGTAGAACCATCACAGACTAGAAAAGAGATGTGATGCTTCTGAATAACTCAGGAAATCTGTTAGTGCAGAAGAGAAAACTAAATCTGCAAATACATTTCAGATATCACCAGTGGAAGTGCAGCACGGCTAAGGATTCACACGTATGCTCAAATGCTTTCTCTTTCAGTAGAAATAACTCTGTATCAGCTCTTCATATGCTTACACAGAAGGAACACAATCAGGTCTACGATACAAACTTCTCTCCCTTCCTTGGTCCTAATAAGAACAAGAGGTGTCTGATGATGGCGGTCTCTCACCCCTGACCTTCACAGCCCAGGTGCTGCTTTGATTCCAAAGGACCACGTGAACAGGAGGGGTGCAGGTATTTCCAGTAAGATCAGAGACCCTCCCCTAGAAAGATCTGGGCCTCTTGCTCTTTCTAAGAGGAAGAACCCTCATGAATCCCCAATGTTTCCTTGGAAGAATCACAGGGGTTTCCATCAGAGAGACCCCAAAAATACCTTTGTCTTCTCCAAGCTGGGAACTCTTGAACCCCCTAGGCTGGACTTTGTACAAGCGCTAGGGCATGCAAAGGGGGCGTGGTGGCTCAGTGGACTAAGGTGCTGAAACAGCCAGCTGCAAAGTCAGCAACTCAACGGTTCAAATCCCGGGTGCCATGCAGCGGTGTGAGCTCCCGCCGTTAATGCCAGCTCCTATCAACCTAGCAGTTCAAAAATAATAATAATAATAATAATAATAATAATAATAATAATAATAATAATAATAATAATAATAATAATAATAATAATAATAATAACCTTTATTGTCATTGTACAACCAGTGTACAGTGAAATTGGCTGAGCCTTCCTCCCTCCCCCAACACCATCCCACTAAAAAGCCATTCAATCTGATTTCACTCTTTTTGCTTGCCACACATCTTGCCAGCGCCACGAGTCTGTCACGTGTTATCACATCTCATTTAACAGTCGAAAAGCCCACAGATAAAAACTGTTTTTTAGCCTGTTGATATGGCTTGCTATACTTTTGTATCTCCTACCCGAGAGTAGGAGAGGAAAGAAGTGCTGACTGGGGTGTGAGACATCCCTGATGATTTTCCTTGCTCTCCTAAGACAGCAGTCCCTGGCGATGTCACCCAGTGGACTCAGGGGACAGCCCATAATGTTCTTTGCTGTGTTCACATGTACTTAGATGTAAAATGTAAGCAGATCAATGGGTACCACCGTAACAAGTGGGAAGGTAAAACAGTGTTTCTGTGCAGCCATGCCGGCCACGTGGCCACGGACTTGTACAACACTGGCTCTTTGGCTTGAATACGGAGATGAGCACCGGCCTAGAGTTGGACACGAGTAGCATGCATGTGTGTGGGGAACTTTTATCTTTTTAGGGCATGCAAGTAGGCAGGGAGGATGTTGCAGGAACGGAGCTGGTTGGCTCGGCAGGTGGCGGGGGGGGGGAGAACGGACGGAGGCAGGGAGGGCAGGCAAACAGTGAAACTGCAAGCTGACGTCTCCATCAGGAATGGCGAGGGGCCAGCTGGTGGGGATGCATGACAGGCTGAGGTGGTGGGGAGAAGAGGCTGTGGGCTGCTTGAAATATGAAAGTGGCCCGCATTTGGCCCCCAGGCCTGACTTTGGACATGCCTGGCTTCTGTATTTCTCAGAGAATTCTCTTGATTTATGAATTGAATCCCGTCAGTATCTTCTTGAATTCCAGTTAATCAGTATCCCTTCAAGTTCACTCCTTTTCCCATTCAGTTTGGTCGTCAAGAATGGCGGCCACTCCCTTTGACCCTTGCCCAGCTTGGCTTATAAAATCCGCCGAGGGGAACATGCCAGAGTGGTTTTCTTCCATCGCCACGGCCTCCTTTCGGGAGGGTTTTTTCCCTTCCCGCCTGAAGGAGACCATGGTAAAACCCATTCTTAAGAAACCTGGCTTGGCGACGGACGATCTCTCCAACTTCTGTCCGATCGCCATTGTTCCCTTCCTGGGCAAGGTTGTCGAGGGGGTGGCTGCTGTCCGGCTCCAGTCATACCTGGAGTTAAACCATATCCTGGACCCCTTCCAGTCTGGATTCAGGCCTCTTCGCAGAACCGAGACCACCCTGGTCGCTCTGCAGGATGACCTCCTCAGGGAGGCCGACAGGGGGTGTTCCTCCCTGCTCGTCCTCCTTGATCTCTCAGCAGCCTTTGATACCGTCGACCACGGTAACCTTCTGGCCCGGCTCGCTGAGGCGGGAATTGGTGGTCAGGCCTTGGCCTGGCTCCGTTCCTTCCTTGGCGGCCGGACTCAGAGGGTACAGCTGGGGGATGTCCTGTCGGCTCCTTGGGCTCTCCCTTGTGGGGTGCCCCAGGGGTCGGCAATCTCCCCCGTGCTGTTCAATGTTTATATGAGGCCGCTGGGGGAGGTCATCAGGAGATATGGAGTTCGCTGTCATCAGTACGCTGATGACACGCAGCTCTATATCTCCTTTTCTACGTCTGCAGAGGAGGCGGTTTGCTCCCTCGATCTGTGCCTGGAGGCCATTCTGGAATGGACCATAGATAACTGGCTCAAGCTTAATCCGGAGAAGACGGAGGTTCTGTTCTTTGGGGCGCCTTCGCCTCGGTACTATGGCCCCCTCCCTAGTCTGGGGGTACTTCCCTCCAGCCTACAGACAGGGCCAGGAATCTGGGCGTGGTCCTGGATTCGGCCCTCTCCCTGGAAGCCCAGGTGATGGCCGTCTCCAGGGCCGACATTTTCCATCTCCGCAGGATCGCCCAGATCCGTCAGTACCTTGACGAGTCCTCCCTGAGGACAGTCGGGGCAGGCCCTGGTGATCTCGAGGATCGACTATTGCAATGCCCTCTAGATGGGGCTGCCCTTGACCCTAGTCCGGAGGTTACAGCGGGTGCAAAAAGTGGGAAGGCCAGGCTGGTGGTGGGTGCTCGTAGATTCAGCACATCACCCCAGTCCTGGTCCGCCTGCATTGGCTTCCCGTTGTCTTCCGGATCAGGTTCAAGGTCCTGGTCTTGGTTTTCAAGGCCCTCCACGGCTTGGGACCAGGATACCTGGCGGAGCGCATCTCCCAGAGGGCATCCGGATCCAGACCCACGAGATCGTCGCAGGCGCGCTCCTTGAGAGTGGCCACACCCAGAGAGGCGGGGAAAGACGTGCGCGGGGAACCGCGCCTTCTCTGTGGTTGGGCCCTCGCTCTGGAACCATCTCCCTCCTGAGCTGCGCCTGCTGGAGTCCCTGCCTGCCTTTAAGAGGGCTTTGAAGACCTTCCTCTTCAAGGAAGCATATGGTGTCCCTATTAGTTAGTGCTCTTTTTTCTCTCTCTCTCTCTTTGCCTCACTGTTTGCCGCCATCTTGTCCTTTGCTGCCCTTGCTTGGTGGCCTGGTTACTTTCAGATTTTTAGCCTTTTTAGCCTTTAGCTTTTTTGAAGCCCCAGAGTTCCCGTTGGGAAGATGGAGCGGGATATAAGTATTTAAATAAATAAATAAATAAATAAATAAATAAATAAATAAATAAATAAATAAATAAATTGATATTGTTCCTCGCCTCTCTTGAGTCTGTTAGGTGTTTATTGGACCTGAGTAATCTCTGGTTTTCCACTTCCAATTCATTCCATCTCTTCTCTGAAGACCCAACGGTTTCCTCTTGGACTCTTTCCAATGGGCCTCCATCCTACCTTGGAGCTTCTGGATCCTCTGAGAACCATTCAGGACAACCCAACGGCAAGGACTGACACGAATGAGATCGGAATACCTTTGTTTTCTCTTTTGTATGGAGCCCAGAAAGAGAAATAAAACATATATCCAATCTTTCATCTGTTGGAAGCAAGACATTGCAGGTGGGGATGGTCCACATGTCCCAGGAAATCCTGACGAAGGACCTCTTCTGGATGGGACCCGCATCCTCCCTCTCATTCCCCCGGGTCTTCCTCTTTGGTGCTAAGAGAGCCTGAAGCTTCCCTGGATTGGTCCCAGAAGTCTCCTCTTCAAAGCCCTTTCTGTGAAATGGGTGGCCTGGATGAACTTCCAGGAAACCTTTGCAAAAACTCTTTGCCAGCTGGAGCATCTCTTCCACAGCTCCCTCCTCCCAACTCTAAGGGGCCTGGTACTAATTGGAAATTAATGGGAATCTTTTGAAAAAGAGGCTAGCTACAGTCTTCAGAAGTGGGGAGAACCAGGAGAAGGGTTGCAGCATTAAATTCTTTCCTGCTCAGAACCTACTGAGAGGGGCCTTGCAGCAGAAACAGGAGGGGAAAAACAAGGAAGGAAGGAAGGAAGGAAGGAAGGAAGGAAGGAAGGAAGGAAGGAAGGAAGGAAGGAAGGAAGGAAGGAAGGAGTGGATGATGAGAGATGGAAGAGAGGAAGGAAGGAGTGGATAATGAGAAGGTAGGAAGGAAGGAAGGAAATGAGGGAGGAAGTAAACAAAGAGAAGGAAGTAAACAAAGAAGGAAGGAAGGAAGGAAGGAAGGAAGGAAGGAAGGAAGGAAGGAAGGAAGGAGTGGATGATGAGAGATGGAAGAGAGGAAGGAAGGAGTGGATAATGAGAAGGAAGGAAGGAAGGAAGGAAATGAAGGAAGGAAGGAAGGAAAGAAGAATGAAGAGAGGAAGGAAGGAGTGGATAATGAGAAGGAAGGAAGGAAGGAAGGAAGGAAGGAAGGAAGGAAGGAAGGAAGGAAGGAAAGTGACAGTCATTGGTGGTTTTGCAGAAGAAGGAAGGAAGGAAGGAAGGAAGGAACCAATTTGAAGGAAGGATGGAGGAAGGAAGGCCTCCATATCTTTGGCGAGGCGAAGGTGTTGACTGCTGTGACATTTGCTGCCAGGAGGATGTGTTAGGAGCAGGGCAGTGCCAGTCATTGGTGGTTTTGCAGAAGATTTCTCGGGGACTCATTTGTATGTGTAGATCAACAAAGTGAACTCCTTTGTAACATTTAGGTAGAATTTGCCTCCATATCTTTGGCCTGAGAGGCTGTGAAGGTGTTGACTGCTGTGACATTTGCTGCCCGGAGGATGTGTTAGGAGCAGGGCAGTGCCTGTGCTTTCTAACCCTAGTGGGTGAAGGATCGGCTCCTGGGGGAAAGCAAGGCTAGGACTGACAGAATCAGTCCCATCCCTGCAACAGGCGCTGAGCTCCTGTCCCCTGTGGATCCTGAGGGCTGGCCGAGTAATTATAAAACGTGTTTCTCCCCACAGACTTGGCCTGAGCTCCTGTGACCCAGAGTTAATTCATTTTAACTTTTCTAATGGTTCCTGCCTCATGATTTTTTTCCTCCCAAGGGCTCCTTTGCCCAAAAAAGGTTGAAAAACCCTCTAGACCACAGTATCCTCCTGACCCATCTCTCTGAAATGACTTGAATGGAATATAGGATAAACTATTAGTAAATGTATTTCAAAGGGTGGGTTTTAACCTACTAAGCAGCAAATGGCCTGAGTCCAAGCTACCTTAAAAAATTAAATCTCTCAGCATGAACCTACTCAGGTGTTAAGGTTACCAGGAGAGACCATTCTCTCAATCCTGCCACCCTCACAGCTACATCTCATGCAAACACATGAAAGGGCCTTCTCTGTTGCTGCAACCAGACTCTGGAACTCCCTCCCACTGGTGGCCAGGACTGTCCCATCTCTGCTGACTTTCCGGAAACAGGCAAAGACCTTTCTCTTCAGGCAAACTTTCCCTGAATGATGGACTACCTATTATGTATCATTATATGAACTACCATACATGGCACCACAGACTGTGTAACCAGTTATAACTTTGTATTTATATACAGTATCTCCTTGTATCATTGCATCCACTGTGGTCCTTTTTCCCAAGGAGAAAGAAGGGGTAAAAATAATCTGAAATAAAATAAATATTAATTTCTTTGGGGTCTGTTTTATTTCTTCCAATGCCTTCTTTTTGTTTTTCTGTTTCTCATCTCCCTATGATCACATTTTTCTTTTCCATCCTTTTGATTTGTATCCAGGGTTTCTCATTCAGATTTCTCAATCTACCTGTTAACCTGTCCTCCACTGATCTCCTCTGAAGCACCCCACGCATGACATCCGCTCTCTGTGTATTTAGCTTCCTTTGCTGAGGGGGTCTCAATCTGTGGTGTCTCTTCGGATAACGGAATCAGCAGATAACTGAATCAGTGGATACAGGGTCCCACTGTATTACCTTCCCTTCTACGTGTCTGTCTCCCTGAGACGGCCTCAGCTGGTTCCACAGCTTCAGGGAGCTTCCGTGGCCAAATGGGAGCTGAATCCTGCTCTGGCCCTTTATCTCCTATATAACCTCCAAAGGAGAAATCTCAGGGGCTCAGAGTTATCAGAGCAAATAGTTCATTGGCCCA
>JAPFRF010000015.1:2122500-2240000 GCA_029282475.1 Phrynocephalus forsythii
TCCACAGGCAGAGGCCTCAGCCATTGGACTGTCCAGTTCTCATGGTTTCTGTTGTCAAATGAGATGCCAGCTCTTTGAAGAGCTATGAGCCCTGCCACAATCATCCAGGCATTATTTGCCCGGAGCTCACAGCCTTCTGTCCTAACCAGAACCAATGGATCTTAAGATCTGTAGCTTGAATATGGTGGCCTGTCCAACATGGCGACCTAAGTGGTCCATGGCCACGAAGGCTCATTGGAACTAAGTCTTATTAGCCTTCAAGGTGCCGCAAGGATGTTTGTTGGTTTTGGACTGACAGGGCCACTTCCTCGGATATTCTTGGAAGTGAGGCTGGGTTCTCGGTGCAACAGACAGCGTTGTCCCAGCGTACAAAAAAACATCACCCCCTAAAATAGCCACATCTGTTTAGATAGGAAAGTTATTTCAAGGGTAAAAGGTTAGAGGATTCTCTAGGATTCTTTTCATGAACTAGCTTAAAACTATGTTTAAAACGGATCATGCCATGACATCATTGTTTACGCTCTCCCGCATGCCTTTTGCTTGTAATGCCAGAAAAATGGGGCTCTCCACCAGCCAAGCTGCACTTCCCCCCCCCTTCCAGATTATGTCCTGTTGTTCTGCCTATGTGCCATCAAGTTGCTTCTGACTTATGGTAACCCTATGCATTAATGCTTTCCCCAAGACCCAACATAAATAGTTCTCTTTAGGTCTTGCAAACTCAAGCCCTGGTTCCTTTAACTGAATTGATCGATCTCATGAGCCATCTTCCTCTTTGCCTGTTTATTATTTATTTATTTATTTATTTATTATTGAATTTATACCCCGCCCATCTTCCCAAGGGAACTCTGGGCGGCTTACAATAGCAAAACACAATATAACAGAACAAACAATTGACACAGTGTTAAAAATAGAACAGTAGAGACGGTAAAAACAGTAGTTGTCTTCCAGTTTTCCTAGCTTTACTCTCTTTTGCAGGGACTCCTCTTTGTTCAAGCCACGGCAGCCTCAGCTGAGCCAATGAGGCTTTTAGTAACAGTTCAGGCTTGATCTGCACCCATTCACTGTGGAATCACCAAGGGTTCGGCTTGGCAAAGGCATCAGTGAGGACACCCTAAAGCCATGCCATATGTCCATCTCAAGAGCCCCTGGGGACTTGCATCTGGAAACCCTGGCTCCAGTCAAAGCTGCTTATCTCTGGTTGGGTTCTGCCCAAATGGGTGGCCTGGGACCCACAATTCTTGTAGGCCAAAAAGGCAATCAACATGGGCCAAAAGGAACCAGATGGAACTGTGCCAGATGGAACTGGATCCAACCCATTTCCCAGCCCAGGGAAATGATCAAATTTTACTTTAATTCTGTGCCAGTGTTGTAGCTTTATCTCTGCACTGGAGGAGGGCTGGATCTGGTCTGAGATAATCGGGAGACACTTCTAACTGTGATATACAGATGGAAACTCTTGTCTGGAAGATCTATC
Organism: Phrynocephalus forsythii; assembly: GCA_029282475.1. Lineage (NCBI taxonomy): Eukaryota > Metazoa > Chordata > Lepidosauria > Squamata > Agamidae > Phrynocephalus > Phrynocephalus forsythii. Next base: position 2,123,975 of record JAPFRF010000015.1, read on the forward strand.
TATCTATCTATCTATCTATCTATCTATCTATCTATCTATCTATCTATCTATCTATCTATCTATCTATCTATCTATCTATCTATCTATCTCTCAGGATTCCACCAGTGAAAGAAGGCTCTTGGGTTTTTTTTGACAGCTATAAGCTTGAAGTCTATACTTTCCCATTTATGGACTGCTTAAGAATCTCAGGATTCTTAAATTTGGATACAGAAAAGGTGGGCATGTCTTAATAAACTTAGCAGATGTCCCTGTGCGTACCAAACATCAGTCTGAAGCAAAAGTTGAGGAAAGCCTATTTGCTGGAAGTGTTTTGGAGCGATCCCTGAGACCGAACTATAAATTTAGGCCTCACAAGGGATGCCAAATCATTGCCCTGCAAACTGGGTCAGTGGGGGGGGGGTAAAGACCAGACAAACAAACCAAACAGGTAGCGGCAGGTCAGCTCGCCTTGACCCCGCAATATAGAACAAGCCCTGTGATCCTTGCAAAAACCACCTCCCCGCTTCCTTGGCAATGTCGTTCCCACACTTAAGAAAAACACAGGAAGGTCTAAGGAAACCCGTGTGGAAACACAAAAGACAAAGCCAGGGGCCCTGAAAATAGAACAGGGGAGTCCATACGTTTCCTTTACATTCTCTGGCTGCATCCAGAGCTTTGCATCCCACCGAGGGGAGCTGGGCCGCTTCGCTCTCGGTTCATTGCTTCGAGAATTGTGTTTTCTCTCTTTCTTCCTCTGCGTCGCCTTCAAATGTCTCTTGCCACGCTAAAAGCTTGGCCACTTTGGAGCCCCAAGTTTTGACTTGTTGTGAATCGTGATACCCTTTCCCTCCCAGAGGGTGCTTTACCATTCCCTGCCTCTAGAGGGTGCCCTGAGGTTGTGTAGCTTGCCCCCAAGGCTACCTAGGCTGGCTCTATTCACAGGGGGATAAAACTCCCCATAACCCTCTGGCTCTGCAGCCAAGTACCTAAACCACCAGGATATCTAACTAGATTCAGGATTTCCAAAAGGGCCCAGTTGATGCAAAACAGCTTGAACACACACACACACACACACACACAGAGAGAGAGAGAGAGAGAGAGAGAGAGAGAGAGAGAGAGAGAGAGAGAGAGAGAGAGAGAGAGAGAGAGAGAGAGAGAGAGAGAATATATATAATTAATTAATTTTGGCTCCAGTGCTTTGCACACTCACTTGAGAATAAGTTTTTTCCAAGTGCCTCTTCTGAGTGAAAGGGCACAGGGATGGAGACTGACAATTGTTTTTTCTCACCTGCCTCCTGCCTACATTTCTCTCGCTCTTCCCCCAACTACATTGCAGGATCCCCCCCTTTCCTGGAAGTCTTTATCGCCCTTTTCGATCAGACCCAACACTGCAATTGTCAGCCTCTGGAGCGGAGGCGGTGATGGTGCCCCACCCAGCCGTCGAGAATAATAAGAGGGAAGGTTGGGTTTGCATGCCGTTCAGAGGGAAATTACGCCCTCTTGGCTTTCAGGGTTTCTGTAAAACTTCTTCAGCATGTCCTCCAGGATCAGATAAATGGCAGAAGAGAAGCCAGTGTTCTGTAAGATGAAATAAAAAATTGCACAGCGCAAGAAGGATTGTTGTGAGTGAAGCTCGCACATCTTGGAAGAGGTGAGGCTGTGTTGATCTCATTGGCTTTATGTACCACCCCCTTTGTGTGATGCCCTATTCTCAGCAGTTGATGGCAAGCAGAATAACAGGTAAATAGCAGAAATGTGTGAAACTACATAAAAAACCATCAAAACAAACATCACAAAAGGCTATTTTTCTTTCAGGCAGCAAAAACAGAGGCTCCACAACCAATGGGTTCATCATATGCATTTTTCCTACCTCCAGCCCCTCTTCTCGGCTTTGAACAATCTGAGCCGGCCCTACCATTTGGAAGCCTGAAACCCTGGCCTTTCAACAGCCCCGGCAGCCAATCCTGCTGGACACATCCCTGAGAAGAAGTTCTGTTTGAGGCCAACGTGTATAAGATCTGGCTATGCAATTACACCAGGTTTTGACACATTTCTGTAACGATAAGCAAAACTAAGGGCCTGAAAGTGTATCAGCAAGGGAAGAAACCATAACAGGAATGATCAAAGGTCTGAAGGCACAGGTGTCAAATATTGTTTTTAATCAAGGATTTCTCCCCACACCACCCAAAATGTTTAAAAATATATACATTCCACCACTGCATTACCAGAGAGACTATGCCAGAGATGTTAGTAAGTCCTTGTGCGTGGATACTAAGTCCAAGTCTTTGATGCCATGTCCAGAGTCCCAAGTCTGAGTGGTGGGTGGGTTCTGAGTCACAAGTCACATCCAAGTCATTGGAGGGAGAGAAAAACTTGACTCTGAAGCAGTAATCCTAGAACAGTGATGGCGAACCTATGGCATGAGGGGTGCCAAAGGTGGCACTCGGAGCCCTTTCTGTGGGCACCCGACATCGCCCCTTCATAGCCACCTGTATTCAGGTTAAACTACTGTATCGACACTTTGCAAAAAAAAAAAATTAGTGGGTTTTGAATTGCAGTTTGGGCACTCGGTCTCTAAAAGGTTCACCATCACTGTCCTAGAACATAATCTAACATTAATGTGCCCAGAATTCGGGCTGGCACATTCTTACATCCCCTCTCCTCTTTCAGTGTGGTTGTGAAGAGCAGACTAAGAGCATTTGTTTCCATTTTTCCCACTCAACATAGTTTGCTATTTTGCCTGAGCTGGGCCTTCCTATTAATAAGGACAACTCATAGTGAACATCAGCTACTGTTTGTTTGGGGTTAGGCATCATGTCAAACTGTGGTTAGATGATGGAAATAGAAACACATGTTCTTTACCTCCCCGTAACCATATCAGAGAGGGAAGCCTGGAATTCACAAGTCCGTGTCTGGTACATGTGATGTTAAATTATGATTTAGAGTTACAAGCCAATGTGGCTGTAGTTCTGACCTGATCTATGACGTTTCCCTATGCTCTGATTCCGAGAACCATAAGCAAAGGTGCTCTTAGCAGGATCCGCCCTCTCGTGGCAGCCTTCAGCATTGCTGCGTGTCCCACCCTGTCAAGCTTGCTTTGCTTCAAACTGTTGGGAACAAGGCATCCTAATTGGAACCATCGTGGAGAAAATCCCAGCCAATTAAGCCGACAACATTTCTGGAATAGTTGTGTCTATAAAGGAAACCACACTGAACTCTGCAACGGTTCAACTCGAGGCTGAATTGAGTCTAGATCGTCTCTCTCTCTGTCTCTCTCTCTCACACGCACACACACACACGCACACACACACCGTCCCCATCCTAGGGAGCACCTTGCCGAAGACCAGGGCATCAACTTCCCCAGCTTTGATGAGCAGCGAACACATCTGGACCACAAGACTGCCGAAGTTATCCTGTCTGTCATCATCACTCTCGGCACATCCTAGAGCGTTTTCGTGAACAAGACTCAGATTTCATGGTTGTTCCTCTCTTGTCTGCTGACATCCTAACACTGGGGGGGGGGGGGAGGCGAGGCCTTTGTCGTGCCAATGAGTGCTCTGGCCAGGGCAGGTGTGACCTTCTCAAAGTGAGATCTGTTTTGAAACAGGGCATTGCCCTGCTCTGCCCCTCCCCATGACAAAAAGTTTCATCGCTGGCACCAAGATGGCACGAGTTGAGATGGTCCAGAAAACAGCACACACACCCCAGATTTCAAGAATTTTAATGAGAAGACGCAACATTCCAACCTCTCCTTTAGATGTTCTCCTAGATGTCTGACAGGCAGATGCAGGGTGATGTATCTATACCTCAGTCCCATCAGTCAGAAGATTTATATTCTCCTTAGTAGTGTAGGTTAACCAGTCAATTTTATTTTTAGGTGCTTCTGACACAAATTAAGAAAGATCAGTTTGATACCATTTTAACCGCCATGGCTTTGTGCTGGGCCGTATCCTGGGATTTGTAGTTTCTGGAGAGCTAAGGTTTCTTTCCCGGCAGTAGCACCTGTGCTGCCATCTTTAGGAACCAGCACAAACTGGGGTGAACTGGTTCAGACCCATCTCTAGTGGCAACCCAACTTGGACAGAGCTGTTGAATCAAAACTTGATCGACCAAAAGTGGGGGCGGTGGCTCAACACTAGGTCTTGAACATACACAGATTGTTCTAGAACTGTACAGGTGGAAGGGACCCCAGGGGGGTCATCCAGTTCAAACCCCCGGCCAAGATTTCAGACATCTGTCACTGGATGGCCACTCATCTCTACCCCCTCTGGTTTCAGGACTTCAGCATGATTGAACTGTTGCAGGCGGAAGCCTAAATCCCAACCAAACCCTATGATTTTATGCAGTGGAAACCTAGTGACAAAGTGCTTGTTAATTCCAAGTTATACACATGGTTGCTAATTAAAAGTTATACAACTTTTAGGTTGTTCTCACTTGCGCTACTAGGTTACAGTCACTAGGTTGTTGTCATGTGTGAGTTGGAATAAGACTAAAAAAAAAAAAGCTTCAACTTTGTAACCAGCAGCAATGTACAATGTAACTTCTTAAGTAGTATCAGGATTCTAGGGATTGGGGGGGGATGAACTTACATTATTTTTTTGCTGAAAGCCCATTGATTCAATGGATCTTATCTAGTTTCTGACTAATGATTGGATTCTGATGTCGATACATCCGTTTTAGAAACCTAACCCAGAAACTAAATTAGCAAAATGAAGCCCACAGAATTAGCAATTAAAACATACGTTTTCTTAAAGACTAGTTTCTGTTTCGTACGGCATAGAAAGAAAGAAAGAAAGAAAGAAAGAAAGAAAGAAAGAAAGAAAGAAAGAAAGAAAGAAAGAAAGAAAGAAAGAAAGAATTCAAAACTTCTCATTTAAAGTGGCCACTACCCAACTATTGATGAGAAAGATAACCTCCAAGTAACAACAGTTGGAGGCACAAATCTAAACATGAAATGATAACTGAATTTGTAATAGCAATTTATATTCCCAACATGTAAAATGCCACAGAAAAAGCCATGTTCCAGGATGGGGGGAAAATTCTGTGCATTATTGCTCTGTTGTTGTTGCATCTAAAATACACCCAATAAAAATATTATGTACATGTATATTTATATTCAAATATATAACTAAATCCACTTATATTTGTATATAGGATTACATTCTTTTCAAGAAATGCACTTTTGGTTGCAGGTGGTAAGTAGCCGTTGGAAGCCTAACTAGTGGTTTTGACACGCAAGGCAAGTGGCAGGGCCTCCTATTCACTTCTTGATAATCCACACCACAGCATAACCTCCAGACTCAAAAAAGGAAAAATGAATAGCGCTGCAAAGTATCACCATTCATTTACGGCTCAACATCACATTCACTGCCATTAAAATGTTGGTACCTGTGCAAGTAACAGCTCTGGTCCCTGTTTACAATCAACAAGTTTTCAGGTGATTAGTCTCATTAATTGCTATCCCTATTTCACTCTCAGGGGAAGTTGCATGGATCCTGCTTTTTTTTTTTTTAAAAAAAGTTGCTTTGAGCAGACACTAACTTGAAGACTCTACCAAGTTTCAATTTGGGACTCTGTAAGGTCAAAGTGTCCAGTACAACCACCACTTTATTTATTTATTTATTTATTTATTTATTGACTGCCCAATTTCCCAAATAGGGACTCTGGGAGGTTTACATGAAAGCAAATGAATCAATGATTAAAAGCAAACAAATTTTTAGAAGTGAGGCCTCCTTAAGTGGTAAATATCACTTGTTTATCCTTGCATAAAGACTCATTGGCCTGTTATGTTGTAAATCAGGTTGCTTTGGGTTCATAACTGGGTGGCAAACACTGAGGGTTTGGTACGGAAGCTTGGTAGAAACGTGCCTTCAGAGGGATAATGTTTTATCACTGTCCAATTGGAAAGCTGGCACATCATGTAGTAGGCCCCTAAATCTCTTCCTTGGTCTCTTTTTGAATCCATCTCGAGCGCACTGGCTTGTGAGAGCAGGCAAATGGAACGGGGATCCATTTCCATTTCTCAGTCACCCACATCCTATCTAACTGGGTAAATAAGGGCTGGAGTTCAACAGCAAGGCACACACTTGACAGATGGAAGGTGCCTGGTTTACTCCTTGGTATGTACAGTTCAAAGAATTAGGTAACAGGTGATGGGAACTGAAGGTTGCACTGTGGACTTGGAATACCAGCCCCAGCTGGAAGAGGCAACAATAGGGAAAGAAATTTATATAGCCCAGCTGAGTGCAAGGCTGCTCCCTCGGACCCTGTGAACGTATACTGTGCTTTATTCTCCAACAAATATGAACAGAGCCAGCGTCAGACTAATAAGTGCTGTATCTAAGTCCTGTTTCAAAACTTTTAGCTAAACCGAAGTGTTTCCATCAGTTAACCACAGCCTCCTTCAGAAGATGATGCAGGGAAGGTTGTTCCAGAGAAAATGAAAACAGGTCACAGAAAAAAGTATGGGGGGGGGAGCACAGAACGATTGGCAGCAATTTATCATTGGGGGGGGGGATAGAGTCCAAGCGAGGTTGGAAACATTACTTCGGTTTGGACTACAGGTTCTCAGTTTCCTAGTCAAGGAAGATAAACTTTCCGAGATCTGGATATCAAGCAGGCATCCTTGTTGTGGAGTGAGAAGCAAGACTGCAGAATACATTCAAGGACATTGCTTCATTATTTCTTGCACGGATATGCCATTTCCCCTTCCTATATTAGGGCTCAATGCAGCTCGCAGAATAGTAATGAAAAGCCACAGATGTCATGCTGCTGCTGCTTTGGAGACTTTCATCCAATGCCAGATCTTTCCTTCAGTATGAGAGTGAGACAACAAATGCTTCCCCACTTCTTCTGTTGTTGTTGTTGTTGTTGTTGTTTTTATTGCATTTCCTAGAAAATACCTCTGCACAAAACTCTCTTTGCAAAGCCAACCACAAAGACACAGCAAGTCGGGAAAAAGGGACTGCCGATTCATCACAAGCCAGCCCTACTTCGACTTCCAATTCCAGCAACCAGGCAAAACAAGTCGGTTGATTTTTCAAACGCAGTGAATTTTCCAGAATCGCCAGAGAGAGAGAGAGAGAGAGAGAGAGAGAGAGAGAGAGAGAGAGAGAGAGAGAGAGAGAGAGGAGACCTTTCTTTTCTCCAATGGGTGTGCAGCCTGATGGCATCTTCCATCAAGGAGACTTTCTGTACATGCTTCATCTCACTAGCTGGGCAGCAGTGCATGCTTTTAGCATATCATTTTACTGACATCCAGTGAGGGTCTCCTGTCTAGATCGACATTATTGTCTACCTTGAATGGCACCAACTCTAAAGTCTCAGCCTTTTGCATCTAGACCCTTTTCCCTAGGAAATGCCCAAATGGGACCCTGGGAGATTCTTCAATCCAAGTGTGTGCCCTCTGCCACTGAGAGTAGCACTGGTATCTCCAGTTGGACCTGCCTTCACAGAAAAGGAAGTTGGACAAACCAGAAAAAGAGAGACACACACACACACACACACACACACACACACACACACACACACACACAGAGAGAGAGATGAAAGGAAGACAAAGAGAATTGGATATTTCTTTGCTCTTTTTATCCAGGCCTCTCTGTAACTGCGTATGCTTTGGCCCAGCGGCCGTCTCTTGAAGCCAGGCCCATGAACCAGGAGTTCAAAAGCCAAAGCCACATTTTAAAGAAGCATCAACCAAGATCAACACACAAGCGGCTGGTGAGGTGGTGCCAAATCCTTCCCGGCCTCAGCTCACACCAGGACAAGCTGGCCCGGCTCGCTCATCAAGGAGGGAAGCTAAGGGACGGTTTCAAGGATCAGAGGGGTGCTGGGGACCTTTCCCCACAAAAACACCCTGGAGCTTTGTGGCACCTCAAAGCCGATCCCGGTTTATTTCCGGGATCCCAGGCTTCTTCCTCAGATGTGAGGAACTGACCAGGTCTCCATCCTTCCAAATTCCACAGAAGCTTGCGCCCAGTCAAACTTGGTAAGTGGCAGGGTGCCACCTGGTCTCTTGGTTATCACACAAGAGGAAGGGACATCAGAGGTGCTAACCAAAGTCAGGTGGATGGATGGATGGAGAGAGAGAGAGAGAGAGCAGAGAGCAGAGAGCAGAGAGCAGAGAGCAGAGGTGCCCGCAGAGTGGGCAGCTGGAGCGCCAAAAAGGCAGTCTCAACGCACCAAGGAAAAACCAAGAGGCCGGCCATCACGGCGACAGTGCCCACCGCTTACCTTCCAACCACACCAGGCCATGGAGCAGGAGAACCACCAGGGTCGTCCTGAGGGAGGGGATCGGGTGCTGTCCCATTTGGATCCTTCCACAGCCGTTCACGGAGAGGTCCTGGGACTGGCGGAGGTCTGGTGGGACCCAGGCAGGAGAGAGGCAGGATACCTTACTCAACGGGGCTGGGAGGAGACCGGTGCCCGGGCTTCCTCTCGGTTTGTTCCTCCACCCACCCACCCTCCGGTCCGTCTCCTTCCTTCTGAAGTCTTCTCCAGAACTCTTCCTCTGCTCTTCCTAGAAATGTTTCAGCTTTTAACCCCTAGCAGCTGAAGGATCCTGGGGGATGGGGAGGAGGCAGAAGATGAGTTGGACGCAGGAAGCGCCAAATCCCGAGTGCCTTCAAAGAAAAAAAAAAAGGGGGGGGGAGTCCAGGTAGCCTCGCTTGAAACAAACAACCGCGGCTTGGGCAGAGAAAAAAGTTTGGCCAACTTTTCTCGCCCGCGGGGCGGCGGCGCTCGCTCGCAGGTGGCGCGGCGTGCGGGCGTCCCAAGCGGGGAACTTCCAAAAGGCTTACGCTTTCTCCTTCCTTCCACCCCAAACGAAATCCCCACAAGACCGGCCGGGCCGAGGATGCCTCGGAGCTAGGAGGGAGAGAAGGACGGGTAAGGGAGCCTCCTCGCCTCGCCTCCCAGGGAGGAGGAGGAGGAGGAGGAGGAAAGGCGGCCGATGGACGAGGGAAAAGGCGACCGCCGGCGCTGCAGCGCGCTTCTCAAAACGAGTGCTGATCCGGGACAGCTGTAGGGCGTGGAGTTCTCTCTCTCTCTCTCTCTCTCTCTCTCTCTCTCTCTCTCTCTCTCTCTCTCTCTCTCTCTCTCTGTGCCCTCCACCCCTTCCCGATTCATTTGCTTTTGCCGGGATGTTTGAGAATGCCAACTCCGAAGGCTTTATAGGGAAGCCGCAAAGGGAAGGAGGGGAATCCCACCGAGAGATGGGGCGGGGTAGGGGAGAGACCCCCGGTGCCCGTCTTCCTTCCCAGCCGCCGCTTCCTGTGGCTTTCGGGTCGGGCGGGGTTTGGCGCCCCGACACTCCCCCCCCCAATATCTCCACGTCCCCGCAGCCACGGCTTGTGGGGCTCGGGACCCGCCCAGACGCAGGTCTGGCGGGCGAGGCCTCGGGCGGGAGCCGCGGGTGGGCGGCCAGAGAGCCACTGGAAGGCGGCGGACAAGGGTCGGCGGTGTGTCGCGGGGGGTCCCAGGGTGGGCTGAAGGGCCAAGGCGGACATCACTTGGGGCCACCAGTGGTTTCCGCCCAGATCCACTGCCTGGGACCTACCCATCCAATACCAATTCCCACCCAAGAGAGGATAGATAGATAGATAGATAGATAGATAGATAGATAGATAGATAGATAGATAGATAGATAGATAGATAGATTGTTGTTGTTGTTGTGACAGTCATGACTGACTCTTGGTGACCCCATGTCCATGGAGTTTTCTTGGCAGGAATACTGGAGTGGCTTGCCAGTTCCTACTCCAGGCCCCTACAAACACCTGGCATTCCCTGGTGGTCTCCCATCCAAGTAATAACCAGGCCCAACCCTGCTTAGCTTCTGAGATCAGGTGAGATCGGATGGGCTCAGGGCATTTAGGCAGGTAGGTAGGTAGGTAGGTAGGTAGGTAGGTAGGTAGATAGATAGATAGATAGATAGATAGATAGATAGATAGATAGATAGATTGATTGATTGATTGATTGATTGATTGATTGATTGATTGATTGATTGATTGATTGATTGATTGATAAGAAACTGAAGGGGAGAAGAAGTGAAAAGAGACAGAGAAGAATAATCGTGCAGGTAGAATGCATTATTTTACCCGCTGCCCATTGCACACTCAGCTACGTCCTGTGCTCATGGTGAACTGCAGGGACAAATGTGCCTCTTATTGTGCAATTGCCAACGAATGGCTAAATTATCCATATCCATGATTAGGCTTATGCAAACTCTTAATTCCAACATGATTGAGCCCCATAAAGATCTCTGTCAGGCGTGGCAATCAGAGGGTGAGCCAAGGGGCAAGGAAATCTTTAAACCCACCAGCCCTAAGAAGCCTTTTGCACCCATTTGCTCTGACAAGGCACAGGCTTTGTTACCTGTTTTCCTTGACTGGTCAGTTGTGTTAGAGATTTGTTATCCCTGTCCACCTACCCCACCCCAACACACACAGAAATTGTGTGACGTTTTTGCTCTCGCTGTAATTAATCAGACATTTCCTTGCATTCTGTTGTCTTAAGAGTGAATTTCCTTTGCCTCCCATTCTAGCCATAGGTGTTGTTATACCAACAATCATGACAATTCTGTGAAATGAGACGAATGGCAAAGCCAGGCTGCAGCAAGAAGCAGCCTTAAAGGTACTGCACAGAGGAGCAGGTCAGCCCAGAATAGATTTTTTTTTCCTTCTAAGGTACCTCTAATGACACGGGATATGGCTCCTTTGACAATCGTAGATACTTGGGTGGAGTTTCGTTGTGATTTCCTTTGGGAACTCTCATAAGTTCAGGAAGCCTCGAAAGGACCATTCAGCCCCAGAGGAAGGGCCCTGGCGCTTTGCAGGCGCGTGAGGAAATATGGGGCTGAAGATGTCCGATGTGAGAGAAAGTAAGGAGAAGAGGAACCCCCCCCCAAAAAAGATCTCAGCCCTGTTCTGATTTGTTCAGTCTGCAAAATAGGAATTTCTCTAAAGCTTGCAAACCGGGGCTCCTGGCCAGACAGTGCTGAATGCGACTCAGTACAAACAATCAAACAGGCATGTCCAAACTTTGGCCCTCCAGATGTTTTGGACCACAACTCCCACCGTCCTTTGTCATTGGCAAGCTAAGCTTAGAATTCTGGGAGCTGTGGTCCAAAACACCTGGAGGGCCAAAGTTTGGACATGCCTGCTGGCCTAGAGAATGAGCAAACAAGGGGAAAGGGTTTTTGTTTTCATTGTTTCATTGATCAGTCTAAAATATTTTTCTACCCTGCCTTCCCCCTTCAAAAGGAAGCCAGGACACCTTTTCATCATTAAGAATACAACAGTGAAAGCAAAACACAGTAAAAAAATTCAAATATTAAGGAAGAACCCATAACGCTATATTAAAATGTTTTAAAAGCATTAGGAAAGAAAGAAAAAACAGATTTATAAACCACCACTTCTAGATGGAGCAATGCAAACATGAGAGTAGTGATATATCAGTTCTAGGGCCTTATCATTGGGTCTTCATTATTATCTCACATATTTATACCCCATCAAAGAATCAGCAGAGGTGGGACCAGAGGAAGGAAGGAAGGAAGGAAGGAAGGAAGGAAGGAAGGAAGGAAGGAAGGAAGGAAGGAAGGAAGGAAAGCAAGAATCTATCTTAGAATGATGGAGTGGGCTTTAAGGCCATCAAGTGTTACCCCGTGCTTAAGGCAGGAATCCAAATCCAAACAGATCTGATAGAGGGAAGGAAGGAATTTGCATTGATTGCATCTAGTCCTGGGTGTGATTTCAAATATAAAGCTGGGGATCAAATTTCAGCAAAGCTGAATTGCTCTGATTCAGCTCTTCAGTGTAATCACACCCTAAACCATCATAACATAATTGGAACATCATAGGCAAAATCCGGTTTGGGGGGCAAACATGTAGGAAGGGACCAAATCAAGGCTGTTTATATGACTGTGAGGTGTGTGAATGGGCTTTTGTATCTTTCAAAGTGGCCAGAGTCAGAGACCAATATTTTGCTGAATTCCCACATTGGAATTGATCAGGGAAGTTCTCCGAAGAAACACAGCAAGCTTCTGATGGAGTAAGCTTAAGAGCAGCTTTTGCCCACTTAGACACACAAGACTTTAACGTCCTACCAAATTTAGACTTTTTTTTTTTTTGCTGCTAAAACAACTAAACATGGAAATTTGCTGTAATGGCAGGCACTGGAAAATCCATGTAACAGTGCCACTAGAGCTACTGAGATAGCTGCATGTCCTGGTGGATTTCGAGTTGCACAGGGGTCTTATGTCAAAATTCAAAATAAAATCCTTTCACAAGCAAAATGAAACAAAACCTGTCCAAAAAGAAGCAAACAGGCACAAAGACTTCCAGAAAGCCAAGAAATATTGAGCGGGAGTCAGGAAGAACAAGGGGTTGGAGGGGTGTTGAAGAGGAAACAGGCTGATTTTCGTGAGCCTCCAGCAATGTGCGGTCACCTAAAAGAGGATGTGACTGGTGGGTGAAACTCAGGAAAGAAGCACCTCTGTCAGGATTAGGGGTTATGCTGCCACAGTCTTTTGCAATGGATGATTCCCAGGTACCGCAAGAAGAACTGCAGATGGAAGTCTTGAAACCCGACAATGCCTGCATGACTCAGGACCTCATTGATCCCACCTCTGTTCCTTTATCTGCATTCCAAGACTCCTTCTTGAGTCCGAGATGCTTCTGCACATGACCTGAAGATGCCAGAGAGAAAGCAAGAGAGGTCACACTTGATCTGTTCCAGGGGATGTGTGGAATTCCCTTGCAGATCACTGGCCTGTGAGCTGGTCCCCTGGTCCTTGCATCCAGGGCTGCGGAGTCGGAGTTGGAGTCGAGGACTCGGAGTTGGAGGAAATTCTGCGTACCTGAAGTTGGAGTCAGAGTCAGCAAAAAATGCACCGACTCCAACTCCAACTCCTACTAAATTTAGAATGTTTTTTTTTAAAAACCATGTTTAATTGTCCCAATTCACAAAAAGTTATAATTAATGACTTCTCTACTGTAAGAATAAAGACCAATGCATGCAGTGCCTCACGTAACTGCAAAATGAACATGATAAGTGACTGTGAAGAAGCATGCTTTTCATGTGATTCACTATATGGCATGCAACGCACAATTAGGAGTGGCAATACTTATACTTTCCATAGTGTTGTGTTCTGCTGTTACGCAGCGCCCATGGGTAACCTAGCCTCTCACCGATAAGGAATTAAGTAAATATGTTTTTTGCAGGACTAGAGACACTTGTATAGGTGAAGGGAATTGAGGGTCAATAGTTCAAGGAATGTATAAAATACATTCGCATATTAATACAGAGGAGTCGGGGAGTCAGAGTCGGAGTCGGAGTCGGAGTACAAAAACCTTAGGAGTTGGAGTCGGAGTTGGAGTCGGAGTCAGAACATTTATCTACCGACTCCACAGCCCTGCTTGCGTCGTCCGTGTTGAACTGCTTACCTTGTCAAAAACCACTCGGGCTGGAGGTGGTTTTCTTCCCAGCAAACCCTGATGGTTGTTTTTTCACTCCTCCAACCCCTTAGGGCAGGCTGTGCATTAGCTTTGGATTTCTGTGGGCAAAATAAAAGAGGAAGGCAACCAGCATTGACCACCAAAAGAAAATCAGGACCATGTTTGTAACAATTGCCGTTCAGCTGCAAGTTTATTTATTTATTTATTTATTTATTGCATTTATACCCCCGCTTATCTACAATATATACTCTAAGTTGCGATGCTTCCCGTGTGATGCTGCATCAGCTAACTCTGTGGAAAGAAGCTAATTGTAGGTGTGCATTCCTGCATGGAGCAGGGGGGGTTGGAATTATTGGCTTTAGAGTCCCTTTCCAACTTCACGATTCTATGATTCTATGATATCACATGCCTGTGTGCACTGTTATGAGCCCTTGGCATCCTTTCCTATCCTAAGGATCCCAGATGCTTGCGGCACACACCTGAGCATGGAGCGCCGTGCCCTCAGCGCTATGGGAAAATATCAGTTCTTGTCAGAAGTATGAAATGCTGCCATCTGTTTGGATTTATGCTAATTGGCTGGATTTGCATAGCTTTCCCGATCTTGCAAATTTCCTATTGCGGCTCGATTATTTATTCTGGGTTTGCTTGATTTAGGATGGGGTGATGTGAGAGACAGTGTGAGGAAGCTATGTGCAATCAAAGGGATGCTGTTTAGGTGGCCTATTGACTTCTGAGATTGTAGCAAGTGTAGAGCATAACTGAACAGCATCAGAGATAGAAACTTACCTGATGGAAACGAGCATCAGAATAGACGATGCACTTAAACGTTTTTTGGAAAAAGAAAAATACTCCCTCAAAAGTTGAAAAATGTCCATTCTTCAAAGCATTTGTTTTTCCTTCACCTGTGCATCTTGCATTTAGCGTGCTTTGTTTCTGCCATCGGAAGGTATAAATAGGTTGAAATTACAAGTCTGGATGAAATCGGTCAGTGGTCCAGAATGCAAGTTACTGGGTCCCTCTGGGGAGAAAGGCGGCATAAAAATAAAGTTATTATTTATTATTTATTATTTATTATTAGCATTATTAAAGTAACTGCTGAACCTTTACTAAAATGACTCAAGTGAATAAAAATCACCTTTATTCAATTTAATGACCAAGGTTTAACACATAAATTATGGTGCCATGTGATTTTTCAAATCTAGCTTTCTCCTTGGCTTCTCAGGAAGTTGAGCTCAAAACAGTGTTCCAAGATTTCTTTACTGTGTTTATTAAGATCATGCCATTATCATATGGACAGACTGAATGAAGAGATGTTGGACCTTGGAGACATCATAAAGGACCACTGGAAAGAGATTCCTTGAATTGTGTGAGATGGTTGTTCCATTTATCCTAATATTGCCCACACAGCCTGGAAGCAGCCCTCGGGGAGGGGGGGGTTAGGAGGACATCCTGAGACCCTAACCTGGCACCTTATTCCATTTTCTTTACCTGTTTTTTTTTCCTCAGGGCTTTGTGACTCAGTTACCAAGCCTGTAAATTAAACTTTTCTAATAGTCATGAAACAAAGCATGATTCAATGTAACATACATATGGGGGGGGGGGAGAATCACATATGACAAACAGACATCATTCACCATTGGAAGGAGCAACTCTGCAAGAAACATGATAAGTATATTATTTAACATGCTTATTTCCCTCCCTGAAAGCGGCTGGCTTAGTTTCTCTTCAATAGAAGTGGGAAGGAAGAAGCTGATGCCTCTAATCTCTTCCCAGAATTTGAGCCTTGTGTCCAAGACTGGCCTTAGAAAATTATGGGGCAGCTCCATTTTGAGAAAACGCAAAGTATATTGAATGAGAATTGGCCTGCTGGTTTGTTGACCTGCCCCCTGTTATCAGGTTGCAACTTTCTTTTATCTGGGTCAACATTCCATGCAACAGAAAATATCCCTGTAGTTATTTCATGCCTCTGTCATTTGTTAGCAAGGGTGCGAAATGAGGGTTTAGTTGTTGCATCAACCGACCACAAGATCCGGGGAGCAAACCTAAGCCAACCAGTGATAACTGCAGGGAAATATCCCTTCCCCTCTCACACTACACACAATGGTAAAAAAATAATATATCCAAAGGCCTCCCTGGAGGTGAGGATGGGAAGGTTGGAGCTGGATAAGGCCAAGAAGACTGCTCCGGGGCTGTCTTTAAGCGGCTGATTTATCTTATTTATTTATTTTATTTATTTTGCACTTCTATACCGTTCCCATTTCCACTTCTTGAGCGAATGATGTATCTGACAGAAGCATGGGAAGACGGAGTCCCCAAGGACGCAAGAGTTGGTCAATATAGGGTGGAGGAGAGCAAGGAAGGCAGGGGCGTTGAGATACGGCCCCACTGCATGGAAGAAAAATCCTGATGACTTTGCCGCATCGCCTCTGGACAAACACATCTCTACCCTCACTCACTTGTGATCACCTCAGATTTTGTTTCATTTTTTTATTAGCAACCCACAGGGCTGAAGAGGAAGATCTGGGAGTCTTACTACATTCAGAAATGTTCCATCTTTCTGTAAAATTTCACACGTCAATGTCTCAGGACAAACTCTGCATTTCTCATCATGTTTCTGGGGTTCTGAAACAGGAGAAACTGCAGGGTTGCCAAAATTGCAGCGATGGGGAGACCAGGTACTTTTGTTGTTGCTGCTGCTGTCATTTCTGTTTTCAAAAGATGAGACTGCGACTGACAGTTAAAACTAAAGCAGAGGGACTGCCAACATTTTCCCTGCTATTTGTACAATGTCCCTCTTCTCTCATCATGCAGGGTTTTTTTCCATGACTTGCCAGTTTTTTTCTTCTCCCGAAAGCATGACTTATTTTAAGTATATCCTTACACCTTTATGTTTCCATGGAATGCTCTCTCAAACAGTGGATCAAAAACCATTCTTTGCACCAGTGAAATTTAGATTCTCTCCCTTTTTTACCCAAAGGGTTAATTAGAGTGCTTTTAACATTTTTAATCTTTTGTTTTGTTTTGCTTATTATTTGTAGATAGATAGATAGATAGATAGATAGATAGATAGATAGATAGATAGATAGATAGATAGATAGATAGATAGATAGATAGATAGATAGATAGATCCATTGGGATCCATTTTTTCCAATAATTTTGGAAAAGCTGCCTTTGTCATTGCTTCATAAGCAAGGAAGCATAGAAGCCCTCTCAAGCGTATGTATGATCTTTTAGGGCTTTGGCAAGTCCTCAGAGCCCCCCACTGCCCTAACAGTGCTTTTTCAGTTCAGGATGTGATCCAGCCTGCAGTATTTAGCTTAAAAGCCTCTCTTGTGCGCACTGTGTTTTCGTTGTTTATATGCCCATGTCCTTAGGAATTGTCAACAGGAATCTTGAAGGACGCTGCCCCTCCCGGCCCCGAAGGTGGACCTGGGGTGGACGTGCCTCTCAGCAAAAATATACTTGGGACTATATTGGTAAAAATATAAACAGTGGAAGCAGCGATGCACTGAGCCAAACCACGGGTCTCACCAGCTCCGCAGTCACTGAAGGAAATATGGCTCTCTAGGGATAAAAAGCCATCACTTCATTCCTCACAAACATACTTTATACGTACATCTTCCCCCAGGTGGGACCAACCCAGGTGCCAGCTGCCCTCTATTTGGTATGGGTTAGGTCTCACCTTGAGTACTGTGGAAAGTCAGTGCGGTTTATAAGGGTAAATGAATAAATGAATGAATAAGGATGCTGACAACGTCAAACTCCATGATTCTAGGATTTTATGAATTTCAGGCTAATGCTTCAAAGTTTGCAGCCTGGGTCTTGGAATTTAAGCTAAAATCAGGAGAAGCTTCGCAGCAAACCCCTCCCCTCACCCTTGGCCAAAGTATAGCTATCAGTTGGCACAGACCTACATTCTCCGTGAAATGCATCCTTCCCACTCCTCTCATTCCCACGACTCTGCTGCTGGACATTCTGCGCTGACTTCTCTTTTCCTTCTTTTCCTCCTCTCCTCTTCCCTCCCATCTCTCCCTGCTTCACCGACCCAGGCTGCCTTCTCCACTGTGTTCCTCTGATGGTGTCCCACTGAGTCGTGTTACTGTTCTGAAAGGGTTCCACTGTGGTCGATCACAGCCAGCAGTATCCATCCACAAGCACCAAGAAGGCTGACTCATTCTCTTGAGCTGGGCTGAACATCCCAGCAAGATGTAAACACCCATCTTGGAGAAAGAACATGCATCCTTCAGAAGCCTCCTCCACCTTCCTCCCTGTTTTGACTCGTACCCAGAGGTGGCGTCCACCACTATTAGGAGAGGTAGAATGGACAACCTCAAAAAGGCACCCCAGAACAAAGCAACAACCCAACAACAGTGCCACGGCACTATTCTATATCCAGCCCTCCAAATGGGTGTGGATGCCAGAAACATACTGTAGCTTCCGGTCTATTAGGGTAAATGTGATACCCGTCTAGTGAAGGTTATCTCCGTCTAGTCGACCCTGGCTAGCAGAGTGCCACAAGCTCATGTTACAGTAGGCAGGCCTTTTCAAAAATCTCTGAAGTGGTGGCAGCCAGTGACTCCCATTTCAGAGGTTCTGCAAATCCATTCCAGTGTCTCCTCTGCCCTTTGCAGGGATGATCATAGAGTCATGGTGTTGGAAGGAGGAGACCTGAAGGCCAACTATTCAAGTTGTTGAACCTACTCAGAGCACAGACTTGGGCACTTTGGAATATGCAGACAAAAATGAGGAGTGGATGGAGGAAGAGACCAGCCAGTGCCCTTAAGTTTCACGTCTTCAAGACTGGATTGATAAGGGACGAGAGGTCACATCGTACAAAGCGTCCATCTGAAGGCAGAGCCTGAGGTCTGAGCTCTGTTCACAAGCTCACAATTTTGGGCTACCCTTGCTCCTGTTTCCTTGAACAACCCCCATCTGGTTCAGGGGTTCAATCTGGGCAGGTAGGCTTGACTTTGGCTTCCCTTTGGAGAGCCTTGTCAAAGGACACAGCCTGCTGACCTCACCTCATGCTCTGGCTGGCTGGTGCCAAGCAGGATGAATTCAGGGACATAGTGTTGATTCATTTCCTCCAAAAGCTGGCTGTCTCAGGGTGACAGATCCATCATTTCCCATACCAGGAGGTACATTTAACTCACCTGGGCTGGCAATATTCCCAGAAAGGAGGGAAAGGAGGTTTAAATAGCACTGAACATTTTGATTTTAACTAAAGAGTGTTGGCTTTATGTACATACAGACCCTATTGGAGCTCCTGGTTTCCATTCTGGGTGTTAGCCCTTGGTGTGGCTGTGTGTGCATGTGTATATTTCTTGGTGCAATCCCTCCCTCCCTCCCTCCCTCCTTCTCTATCTATCTATCTATCTATCTATCTATCTATCTATCTATCTATCTATCTATCTATCTATCTATCTATCTATCTATCTATCTATCTATCTATCTATCTATCTATCTAATTTGGGGCTCTTTAGTCTGGGGAAAAGGCACCAGAGGGGGGATATGATTGAGACGTACAAAATAATGAAGGGCATGGGTAAAGTGGAAGGAGGGACACCCTTCTACCTCTCACAAAATACCACAACTAGGGGACATCCACTAAAATTGAGGGCTCGGAGAGTGAGAACAGACATAAGAAAATATTTTTTTTACCCACCATGTTGTTAGTCTGTGGAACTTCCTGCCACAGGATGTGGTGATGGCATCTGGCCTGGATGCCTTCAAAAGGGGATTGGACAGATTCCTGGAGGAAAAGTCCATCACAGGTTACAAACCATGATGGACATGTGTCATCTCCAGGCTTAAAACCGGGGTACTTCAAGGGCCAGATGCAGGGGAGTGGTATCAGGAGACAGAGATCTAGTCTCGTGTGCTCCCAGATGCATTTGGTGGGTCCGCTGTGAGATCCAGAATGCTGGACTAGATGGGCTTTTGGCCTGATCCAGCCTGGCTCTTCTTATGTTCTTATGTTCTTATGTTCCTAATATATGCTTTTTTTAAATAAAAATGCACTATTTATATGGTGTTTTTAAATTTGTTGTTTTATTTGTTTGAGCCACCTTGGGTCTCCTACATGGAAAAAGGTAGCATATTACTAAATTAAATTAAAGAGGTGAACGCTGTACTTCTAACTTGGATGATAAATTCAAGGCAGGAGAATATAAGAACTGTTGTAATGCCTGTTTCTGCCTGAAGGAGGCATCATACTTCCCAGGAGAAACTCTGAATTCCTCCAAGGCTGTGCTGAGATTTGCCTGCAAAAGCTATGATCAGATTGCTAAACCGACATGTGCCTCCCATGATTTATTGATGGAAACAGGGTGGGGGCCGCTGTCCCAATGCCTGCTTCTCAACAGTGCGCCACCATTCTAAACCTCTCTTGCACAGATGAGTCAACTTGCCAGACTTCAAGACAACCTGGATTTGACTTTAACTTTCCAGTCTTTGTCAGTAAATAAATGCCATGGGAGATGAGACGGCAGCCTGTCCGGGGAAAATGGAGCATCCTGCCGGAGAACTAAATAAATAAAAAGATGCACAGGAAGTTTATTCTATGCCAACAATATTTGTGTTCATTTTCCTTCTCATTGTCTTTTTTTTAAAAGATAACATTCTGCCTTATTTTCATGACATAAACACTCCGTCCGACCTCTTTCAATTGTTTTTGATGTCAGTTTTCCACCAAAGGCCCATGAAAGTCTTCCTTGTGCTCCTCGTAAATCTTTTTATAGTCCTCTCTGCTTTTCCCCACCCAAAGTATGCAGAGAAGGGTCAAGCGCACTGCGATGCAACGAAAAGAACAACCACCCATGAAAGACGTTCCGAAGCCATTTGAGTTGGGACAGAATCGGCCAGCACCATTTTCACCCGGAGCCTAATCCTTCCTGGTTGGCAGCATCCTTTTTTGAAGGATCATAAATTAATTATGCAAATTATGGATCTGCCAGGGCGGGACACCATCAAGGATAAGCAGAGGCTGTCAACTGGTTGATTCCTAGAAGGTGGGCATGGAGGAGAGAGAGAGAGAAGAAGAAGGAGGAGGAGGAGGAGGAGGAGGAGGAGGAGGAGAAGAAAAAAAGGAGGAGGAGGAGGAGGAGGAGGAGGAGGAGGAGGAGGAGGCTTGCTTATGAACATATTACCTCTGATATTTGGTATTTTCCCTTCCAGCGGGTTTGTTTGCTCTGGCAAAACTGAGCCCAAACTGAGTTCTGTGCCAACCACAGGGAATGACTTGAACTGGTGGGATGACACCGAGAAGGAGGGAGCCAGCAAACCTAAAAGAATCACTTCTCACCAGAAAACTGGCAGAAAGAACATCCCAGAAACTCACTGGCATTTCTCTGCAAGGATATCAAAAAACACCCACTCAAGATGAGTTTTAAAAGGGGCACCTGCATGTTGCCCCAGGCCGGAACTGAAGGGTACAGATTCAGATAAAATGTGTTTATATTAATTCATATGTATAGGTGTAGAAATAATTGCGATGGGTGGGCAAGACAGCAGTCTTGGGTGATTGGAAGCAAGTTAGCAATTAATGAAAATTATGTGCTCACAATTTTACTTGGATAGTGATTTCAGGTTCTTGGCTATGCCCTGATTGAGTCTGGCATGATTTGGGTCCCATCCGATTCAGTTAGAAAGGATGAATCGGCATGCAAGGTTCAGGTGTTGCCTCTGCATGCATTTACATGCCATGTGGAGGCAGGATGGATGCTGAACAAGGGAGTAAACCAACTTTGTTTCAGGCAGTGGTTGTGGGTTAGGCAAAGCTTACTTTTAAAAGCATCCAATAGGATGAAGCTATTTGTGTCCTGCTTGCTTCAATTTGTACACCAGGTCTGGACCAATCTGCAGATTCGCTTTGCTATGCCCAGAGGCTATCTTACTTCAGTCTGGACTTCATGGAAAATGATCCAAATCAGATCACTTTGGGTTGAGATTTGGGATTTCCCCAAAATCAGTTCAAAGCCCTACCAAAACAGGCAGTAATATCTTTGGCAAGAGTACAGTCCAAAGAATGTACCTAGGGTTGTTGTAGTGGACATAGTGATAGACGAGGGCTCTGGAATCTGGTTTGAATCTGGTTTTGAATCTGGATTCAGCCATGGAAACTCACTCTGGGTGTCAAGATGGTAAAACCACTCCTTAAATATCTGGAAGCAGCTACTTATCATGCTGCCCTTTCGTCAATCCCCAAACAAATCAGAATCACTTCACACCTCCACTAGCAAGGCCACAGCTAACAGTCCATACTAGAGATGGGCACGAAATGAGCCATTTTTCGTTTTCATTTTTGTTTTTTCATTTCATTACGTAACGAAACAAAAAACGAATTTTGTCTCCAAAATGAAACAAAACGAACCGAAACAGAAATTTTGTTGTGCGTTTCGTTTTCGTTGCGGCAAATACATTGAACTGTAATGAATGCTGATGAAACAGCAATTTTTCTTTTTCTTTTTCGTTTTTTCATTTCATTACATAACGAAACGAAAATGAAATTTTTTTGCAAAAAAATCACGAAAAATGAAAACGAACCGAAACGGACCCCCTAAACGACAAACGACAAACGAAACACCATTTTTTTGAGTCGTGCCCATCTCTAGTCCATACTTAATGGGTGTTGGGAAGGGTTGCATAATTGGGACTTTCATGCACCCTAGGCCATGTTCTACCTAACAAGCCTATTCAGTCCATTGTCCACCTAATGGGCCTCTTCAGTCCATCGTCCAATTTATCAGCCTCTTCAGACCAGGGTGATGAGAAATCAAGGTAAACTATAAATTGGAGGACTCACCCCTAACTTTCCTCAGACTGAAAAAGCTGTTTGGATTAGCAGTAAAATGTTTCAGTCTTTCAAGAAGTCCAGTTGCCATGGACTTCTTCATCCAGATACGCTCACCTGGATGACTGAGAATCTTCACAGACCCAACTTTTAAATACTTCACTCTTGCCTTGCAAGTCATATTTGGGTCACTAGAAATAAGTTCTGATGGTGCATAACTAATTAATCAAGGCCAGGAGAAGTTATTAATAAATGCTGGCTGTGCAATGCTTCCAAAGATTTTCTTTGAGGACGAGGTCAAAGGACATGTAAAAAAACCAAACAGGAAACATTGCCTGCCTTTGGCGACGGATAAGGCCAGGACGTGTCTATTTATGAGGACTCCTTAGAACAAGAAAAGTAGAGCTTGTGTTCCTTCTAGAATGAAGACCAGGTATTTACATTTATGTTTATTTTTACGTTTTGTTATCTTGGTGTGACAGCTTCTTTGGAGACGAGCAAGGTCAAAAATGGGTTGCTCGAGGGGTGCTTCCCTGCCTTGGAAAGACAAACAAACAGCTACAACTGCAAAAAAGAAAGATCCCTTCTTGACCAGGGTTGCTGCTTCCTGAGAGGGTGGGTTTCATTCGGAGGCAGCCCCCGTGCTCCTTCTGGGCAGTGGGGGGGGGAGGAAGGCATTGCAATCAACGGTAGTCCGGGTGGGGTGTGACAGTCATGGGGCCTGGCCCAGAAGAGGTATCTTTGTAAGCATGTTGTTGTTGTTGTTGTTGTTGTTCAGTCGTTCAGTCGTGTCCAACTCTTCATGACCCCATGGGCCAGAGCTCGCCAGGCCTTCCTGTTTTCCACTGCCTCCCGGAGTTTGGTCAAATCCATGATGGTTGCATCGATGACACCGTCCAACCATCTCATTCTCTGCCGTCCTCTTTTCCTTTTGCCTTCCATCTTTCCCAACATCAGGGACTTTTCCAAGGACTCCTCTCTCCTCATGAGGTGGCCAAAGTCCTGGAGCCTCAGCTTCAAAATCTGTCCTTCCAGTGAACATTTGGGGTTGATTTCTTTCAGGATGGATAGGTTTGATCTCCTTGCAGTCCAGGGGACTCTCAAGACTCTCCTCCAGCACCACAGCTCAAAAACATGTAGTTGCACATAAAAATGTGCACTCAAAAACATGATCATGAGTGATGGCCAGTTGGACTTTGTTTGAACGCTAGGATTATGGCCACTTAGATGGCTGCTTTCTTCAGGTTTGGGTGTCTACATGCATGACCTAGAATGGAAGGGGACACAGCCAGTCTCTTTCTCCTCGTTCTTCTAAGTCAGGGGTTCATCCACAGACAAAGAATAACAGAATCATGGAGTTGGAAGGGGTCCATGAGTGCATCAAGTCCAACCCCCTGCTCAAGGAAGGAATCCAAGTCAAAGCAGACCTGGCAAATGGTGGTCCAATCTTCTCTTGACTGTCCCCAGCATTTGACCACCACAATTCCCAGAAGTCTTGGCCAACACAGCTAGTGGTGAAGGCTTCTAGGCGGTGCAGTCTCAAAACATCTAGGGACCCCAAGGTCCGAGGTGAAGGTTGACACTAGAGATGGGCACAAAACAAATTTTAATTCATTTCATTATTTGTTATTTGTTTTGTTAGCTAACGAAATGAATAACAAACCAAACAATCAAAGAAAACTGAAATGAAACAGAACGGAAATTTCTGTTTCGTTTCATTTCATTTTTCATTCCTGGTGTCTCTCTCCCACCTTGTCTCAGTCGCCTGACTTCTCCTCCGCACCTGGAACTCTGGCAGCCAAAAAACTGCCAGCCCGTGCTACAGCTGAGAGGCGGGGGGACGGACCCTAAGCCAGTGCATCTCAGCTGTTTTTTGTTTTTTTCTAAAGCAGCCCCGGCATCGGGGATGTTTATAAATAAATAAATAAATAAATAAATAAATAAATAAATAAATAAATAAATAAATAAATAAAAGTGCAGACTATATTAAAATAAAAATAAAAAATTATAAAAAGAGAAAAGTAAAAATGAAACAAAACGAAACAAATGAAATACGAAAAGTTTTTTTTTTAAAAAAAGTTTCATATTAAATGAAGCAAAATGGGGGCAGAGAAATGAATAACGAAATGAAGCACCATTTAGCCGTTTCGTGCCCATCTCCAGCTGACACTGCTATTTAATGCCTGAACAGGCCTCATGCGAGCCTGCAGAAATATGATTGTATTTATCTCTCACCTCCTGACAACCTGGGTGGCCAGGAAAGGCTGCTTCCAAATTCCCCCAAAACAGTTACTTCCTTATGTCTCCCACACTCAACTCTCTCTTTTCTATTCTTCCACTTGTTTCTTTGCTTTGCCTGGCGAAACGACAGCCATGCCACCCATGCCAGCTGGGCTCATTCCGTGAAGGGCAGGCCAGGTAAAAAGATCCCCTTTCAGGCTCTGCCTGAAGGGTTGTTTTTCCCCTTCGAATCCTGAGCTGGTTGCCAACTTCCTTGTAAAGGTATCCCGGGACTTGGAGAGAGGTGGGTGAGATGTCATTAACGTGATCCCGTCCGTTGAAGGCAAAAACAGGCACAAACGCTAAGAACTAGATGACAGCAAGAGGAAAAATGTCTTTGATGGAATGGTGTGTGTGTGTGTGTGTGTTTAGCAATTAATCATGCTTCCCAGATTTTCTTTCTGTAATCCCTTTTTTTAATGAGAAGTAACATTCCCCAAAATGTCCCAACATGTTCGGTTATGTGAAAACTAGAAGAGTGGAATGGATTGAAGTAGGGAACGCAATGGACTATTTATCAAGAAGGTCTGGATGCTTCTCAATCTTGTGACATGAAATAGTAGGATTGTCCAAGGTTCCCCCTCCTCCAACATCTTTGGTTTAGGTGTCCAGCCATGGACCCAAAGACTAGGTCGCATCCAAGAAAAGCCAACCTATGTAGCCTTGGCTTAGCTGCACGGTCCCCCAACACACTCTCTGCCATAAGGGAAGGGTCTAGCACTCCTGCATACCTGGAAAAACCCTTGATGGCACATGGTTGATCTCTCTCTCTCTCTCTCTCTCTCTCTCTCTCTCCCACCCACCCAAGGTATCCAAGAGGTAGAGTTCGGTCAAGGCACCAAGCAGATGAAAAGGCATTGGAAGATTTCTGTGGGGACCAATTTATTTCAGCACCCTGTTCTCAAAATCCTCTCCCCATGAGAATGCCATGCACACATAGAACAAACTTTAAGATGCCTTGGTCCATCACCTGCTTCTTTGGCTGTCAACCTTCAGAAGCTCCAGCTAAGAGGAGCAGTGCCATCGGTTGTTTGGTTCTGCAAGCCTATCTAATTCCAAGTTGAGCTTCTTCTGTAGTGGCTTCCAACCTTGGGTTCTCCAGGTGTTCTTAGGTGGCCCTATATTTTGCTTCTGGCTGCAAAGGCTTGGGTGGTCGCCATGCCCAATACCATGTGCATCCAACTCTGTCCCAGGAGGGGAGAAAGAGCAACTGGCCTCAGAAGACAGAAGACTTCATGTCACACATCTTTGAGTTTATTTCTACTAATGATTGATATTACTTATTTTTTTAATCTGTAGCCCATCTTGCTCCTGTTCAGTGTTTTTGATATATATTGTTTCCTAGTTATATTATGCTTTTTATTTATTTGTGCTTATCTATTGTATTGTACTGTATCGTTTATGGGTTCGCTTTCTGTTCTGTTTTGTAAACCACCCAGAGTAGCCGTGTAGCTAGATGGAGCGGTATATGAATTTAATAAATAAATGAATAATATAATAATAATAATAATAATAATAATAATAATAATAATAATAATAATAATAATAATAATAATAATAATAATAATAATAATAATAATAATAATAACAACCTTTATTGTAATTGTACAACCAGTGTACAATGAAATTGGCTGAGCTAATTTCATTTCATCACTGATCTGCTGCCTGAGGCTATTTTATTTATTTATTTATTTATTTATTTATTTATTTATTTATTTATTTATTTATTAGGCATGTATACTGCACCATCTGGCATCAAAGGCCACTCTGGGCAGTTTACAGGGTTAGAGGCAAAGGGGGCAAAGGAAACCTTGGCCTTCAGCATGGATGACCTGGTTTGGATCAGGCACACCACTTGAATTAGATAGGAGAGAAATTATTCCATACTGAAGCCAGAGGTCATAAACTGGCCTCTTCTAAACTGAAACAGGGATCCCGAGCAGAGCCAGTATTTCATTTGTTTCCAATTTTTCCTTGTCACATCTAATGGGTTTTCAATAGGACACCATTTCTTTGGTGGTGGAGTAGCTGCTTCTTCTTGTCGGCTTCACGAGAAACGTCCTTGGCCTCATTCCAGGCTATTTCCCTTTGTGAAAAAATATATATGGTAAGTTTTTTTCTTTAAAAGAAAATTATCTGCATGCAGAAATGGATAAAAAGCAGGGTTTACAGCCCATAAAGGAGCCCCAGTGTGCCAAAGTAAACGTGCCGTTTTTGTCCACAGTTGCACTATCTCTCGCTGGTTGGAGGCCTACCATCGGGTGAGTTTTTAATCTTAAAATACAAAACAAAACCTCCGTGCAATCTATCTGAGACAAATGGAATTTCTGTCACACCTACCTGTCAGAATAAAGCCTCTCCCTGGCCCGCTGCCTGGGAAAATGTACGCTAGGGCGCCTGGCACATGAGAGAAGCAGTCTTGAATTTAACCAGGACATGGGAGTGCTACGCATGGCTTCTGGGCCTGAATTCTAGCTGGTCTCGCAAAAAAGAAGAGTATCACATTCATTGCGGTGGGCCAGGAACTAGACAAAGCAGTTGGGGTTGTTGTCTCTTCCTTGGAGATGGTGACACAGAGCACCCAGGGCACTGGAGAGCTCAGAGCTCATAAGAACATAAGGAACATAAGAAGAGCCAGGCTGGATCAGGCCAAAGGCCCATCTAGTCCAGCTTCCTGTATCTCACAGTGGCCCCAACAGATGCATTTGGGAGCAGATGAGACTAGATCTCTGTCTCCTGATACCACTCCCCTGCATCTGGCCCTTGAAGTACCCCGGTTTTGAGCCTGGAGATGACACATCTCCATCATGGCTTGTAACCTGTGATGGACTTTTCCTCCAGGAATCTGTCCAATTCCCTTTTGAAGGCATCCAGGCCAGGAGTCATCACCACATCCTGTGGCAGAGAGTTCCACAGACTAGCAACACACTGGGAAACAGTCCTCAGAAACATTCCTTTTGGGACAAAATCCCACAGTCAGCCATGACGGGGACTCCCTGAGAATGGTTGTGCAGGCATTGGTGATCTCGAGGATAGATTACTGCAACACTCTCTACATGGGGTTTCCCTTGACTCTCCTTCGGTGACTGCATCAGGTGCAAAATGTGGCAGCCAGACTGGTGGCGGGTGTGCGTCGATATGACCACATCACCCCAGCCCTGGCTCATCTGCATTGGTTGCCCGTTGCATCCCAGATTAGATTCAAGGTCCTGGTTTTAATTTATAAAACCCTCCATGTCCTGGGACCTGATTACCTGGCAGAGCGGATCTCCCAGCGGTCAACTTTGGCCCAACCAATTAGAGTGTTGTGAGCACACTCGCTGCAGGTGGCCACGCCCAGGGAGGCTCAGAAAACATCTACTTGTGGCCAAGCCTTCTCTGTGGCTGGCCCTACACTTTGGAACCACCTCCCCAGTAAATTTCGCCTTGCACAGTCCCTGCCAGCCTTCCGGAAAGCATTAAAGACCTTGCTGTTCCAGGAGGCGTTCGGTGACTCCTAATTTTAACTTTAATTTTTTTTTCCTTTTGGTCCGCCATCTGTCTACATGCACCTTTTTATTGTGTTTTAATTGATTTTATTGTTGTTCATATGCTGCATTTAATTGTAAAAAAATTTGTGTGTTGTTAACTGCCCAGAGTTCCTTCAGGAAGACGGGCGGTATATAAGCCTTAAAATAAATAAATAAATAAATAAATAAATAAATAAATAAATAAATAAATAAATAAATGAGAAGTCACCAACAAATAGGGTCCCAAAAAGATTCCCCCATGTCACATTTCACCTGCTTTTAAAATCACAACACTCCAAGGGTAGCCCCCAAATCTGATGACAATGGACATTTCTAAGAGCCCCTCAAATGATTTATAGCTGGGTTTTTTTAAAAAAAAGCCATACCACCCTAAACCTCTCTTCCAGGGATGGGCAAACTGTCGGTTCGGCAGTTCGTGCCAGTTCATATCCCCCTGAAAAGGGATTTGGTGTTTCCAAGCTCCACCTCCTCCAGCAGGTGATCAATCAGAGGCATCTTCAGAGGAGGCAGGGCAGGGAAGCCAAGCCACTGCTTCTGAGTGGGCGCCTGGCAAAGGAGGCGGGGCTGGGAAGTACTGGACACTTCTTTGGATCTAAAACGAACCAGGACGAACTGACAAACTTGGCAGTTCGTGCCCATCTCTGCTCTCTTCTTAGTCTGCTGAACATCCATCCCATTGTGTTCAGCTCAGTGCAGCTTTCTCCCCCTTCACCATTGCACCGATGCAGGTCTCCTTGCCAGTAGGAACTGCCAACCCTTCTTTTCTAATGTTGTACTTGATGTACTTGTGCCTCCAGCTTTGTGTTTTCTCCCATGCTATCTGCAAACAATGCCAACCAGAAATACGTTCTGCCTCATTTTTTCCCCCACTGGCCAAACCTCCTTGAAAGATTCTGAAATTAGAATCTGGCCATAAGTGGGAGAAAATCTTACTAGTCACCAGTATGGTTGAAGTACAAAGATATTTGATATCACATTTGCAGAGGAAAGTAATCAACACCATCGGCTAACATCCGTAAATCTGGCATTTCCCTCCCACCTTTCTCCTACATTAAATTTGTTAAAATTTCAAGTTATTTTTTTAAAAGGATCCTGTATACGATTTTTTTAATAACGTCAAAGTCTTCTTTTTAAAAAAGAAAAGAAATCCTTACTCGCCCCTAGAGAGTGATGTGGCCTTTTAAAAGGGTTTTTAATTGTGTTTTGAAAATTATAATTAGATTTTAATTGTACTAGTAATCTCTTTTAATCTTTTAATTGCACAGTGTTTAGTCTTTACGGGACCTGACCCTGGTCAGCATCTCTGAGTGCCATTTGTTGGCAGAAAGGCTTGGCTTTGCATTTATGAAGTTTTAAAAATTAGGGTGGGTTCCTTGGAGTTTATTCCAAAATGGGTTTGAGATGAAGGAGTTATCCTACCAAGACAGACTGATGTTAAACAATGTCTTGATTGAATCACAAAAAAAGTTTCCAAAAAGAAAACACACAGGCACACAATTTCCTTCCTTCCTTCCTTCCTTCCTTCCTTCCTTCCTTCCTTCCTTTCCTTCCTTCCTTCCTTCCTTTCTTTCTTTCTTATAGTTTAACCAGGGTTAAAAAGCACCTGGGGCTTTTGGGTTTTCTACAATGCTTTCTCAAGGACAGATGATGCAAGAGGTGATGGCAGGTTTAAGAGCTGCTCACCATAGCCCTGGAAAGTTAACAAAGCTTTCTCTAGAAGGTATTATCAAAATGCAAATTTGCTCTAGGAATGAATGTTCGCCCCCACATTTAGATAATGTGGCTTATCAGTAGATTGCCAGGGCAAAGCTATGTTGTTGAGTTTGCTGAGTGCTTCTCTCACATCACATTCTGGAAATATATATGGATTAAATGAGTAATAAAGAACATATGTGGTCAGAGATGGCCAGTTTCTCTTTTTTTTTTTTCTTTTTCCTTTCTTTCTTTGTTTCTTTCTTACAATGTTGTAAACTGTTGTGGGTCCTCCTAAGGAGAAAGGTAGGGTAAAAATTATTCTAAATAAATAAATAAATAAATAAATAAATAAATAAATAAATAAATAAATAAATAAATAAAAGTGATTGATTGATTGATTGATTGATTGATCGATTGATTGGATGAATGAAATAATGAATGAAGTTTAGCTCTCCAGATTTTTCCAAATTACATCTCCCAGCATCCTTTGTGGATGATGATGTTGTCTTGAATTTGGCAGAGCTAAAGCCCACAACACCTGGAAGGTTTAATTCCCTTTCCTGGCTCTTTGGTGTCAGTCTTTTATTATTATTATTATTATTATTATTATTATTATTATTATTATTATTATTATTATTATTATTATTATTATTATTATTATTAGTAGTAGTAGTAGTAGTAGTAGTAGTAGTAGTAGTAGTAGTAGTAGTAGTAGTAGTAGTAGGTTAATATTTTATAGATTCAACCCTTTCCTGGTTTCCTGAACTGGAAACAAACCAACAAGCCAAAACAGGTGGGGAAGGACTCAGAGAAGATGTTTTCATTCTCATAAGTCTCTGACTTCTCACTTTGTGACAGAGCAAAGGAATCAAGGAATTACGTTGGGAAAGTCCCCATTTTCTGAATAAATTTAAGAACCTGCCAGAACAGAAGCAAGTGCCAATCATGGAATCTGCCAGTCCCTGGAATCATGAAGGACAAGAGCCCTGGGTGAGAGGCAAGTGCAAGTTGTGATGACAAAAAATGTGACTGCCCTGAATTTAGTTGTTGGTGACATTTTGGTGTGAAACTGGAAGAAATCCCATTGACGTTAGCCGAACGAGCCTCCCTTGAGCTAGATGGGAAAGGTTATTTAAAACCAGCGGTTGCTTCCAGCGTTTGAAAAATATTGTGTTTCCTGGGGAAGAAGTGACGGAGATGATTACGGGTGTTGCTGTCAGTCACACAACTCTGTTTCCTATTTGAAAATAAGAAGTTGTTTCATTTTGTGTTTTTATTTAGCTGCTTTATCTCCTGCCCTTCCTCACAGGACTCCAGGATGGCTAGCAATCGGTGTGAAAACACATCCTAAAAACTTGCAGGGGGTGTGGAACTGGTCGAATCTCTGGCTTAGATCCCTCACTTACTTTGAAAAACCTTATTAGGGTCGCTGTAAGTTAGTTGTGACTTGACTACACATCACAACAGCAACAAACAGAGCCACCAGAAAATTAAAAATTAAAAATCACCTAAAAAACCCACCCTTTTTTTGCAAATGTCAAAAAAAAAAAACCCCACCATGTTTTTTTAAAGATGTGTGTCAGATAACTTAAAGGTTGAGATGCAATAATGGACACAAATGCCAAAACTAGAATGAGAAACAGAGTCATCAGAGGACCCAGCTCAAGGTGGAGAATTTGGCAACCAGCTTAGTTATGAGATTGCTGGGATGAGGCTCTGGCCTTGGATGGTGATCATCAGGTTTCCTGATCTGCCTTCTTAGGGTTCTAGATCTTTTTCAATGAACCTCATGTCACGGGGCAGCCCATCCAACAAAAGGCAGCTTCTGAAGGAGAATTTCACCCAGGAAGCTGCCCAAATAAAAGACCATCCTCCAGATGTTTTGGACTACAACTCCCAGAATTCCAAGTCTACATTACCAGTGGCAAAGGACTGTGGGAGTCGTCCTCCAAAACATCTGGCATGCCAAAGGTTCGCCACCACTGTCCGAGGTGCTGGGCTTGAGCGGAAGACTTTGGATATGCTATTATCTAATTAATACTATTTAATTTATTTTTACCCCACCTTTCTCCCTGAAAAAAGACTCAAGTTGCAGCACTGAAGAGCAGCATTTAAAGTTGGAGACAACGTATGGTTATAGGTAAGAGCAATGAGCGTGAAGAGGCATCTTAGATCATTAAAACAAAGCAGTATTAAAGCTGAGAACAATAAGCAAACAAATATAGGTGGGAAATGTCACTCTGAGAAATGGAAAACGCAAAAGGTGGAACACACCCAGCAGTGCTACTACTAGGAAAAGTTTTTTTAAAATAAGTTTTCTGGAGCTCCAGTCCATTGTCTTGTAGTCTGGTCCACCTTATGGATCACCTAGGCCTAGACTGGACAGCTTTGAGGCTTAGCTGACCCAGGCCCCCTGTTCCTGCCAGGGGAATTTCTAAGGAGGGAGATTGAGTTTTTACATCCAAGACTCCTCTTGCCAAACGTTGGCTCAGCCTTTGCAGGTTAGCTTTCCACATTTCTGGTTGGATTATATATTTACAACCATGAGATACGTGCAGTAGAGTCCTCTCTCTTCTTGTCTTGTTCTGCTCTTAATATGCATGAATAAGATGGGGTGGGGTGGGGTGGGGGGTGTCTGGCAGCGTCAGATATAGGAAGCCCCCCCCATCTACCCGAGTCTTTTGCAGCTCTGTTTGGTGCAATTAGTAATAATAATTAAGAAGTGTTTTAAGCAGCGGGGAATAAACGTCCTCCCAAATTAGTTTCAGCTCCACTTCAGGCTTCAGGCTCTGGAGCTGCAGAAAGCGGTAGAAGGCCAGCAAAATAAAAGAAGAACAGGCAAGTTGCCCAGAAAGATGGGTCACAAAACAGGCCGCTGATTCCCCCCCCCACCAAAGAATACCAGATATTATGAATCAGGAAATGCACACGGCAGCTGAGAAGCTCTTGGGTGGATCTGCCTCGATTCACTGGAAGCAGAGAAAGGCCACACGGATTAGTTACAGAAGGCACGTTCCTCAAAATTATAGCTTCCATTTTTCTTTAAATAAAACAGGCTTCAAAATTCGTCAAGATTTGCTTGGGGCCTTTTGGGGGCCATATTTGTTTACTGGGCAAGGGATGTTGGGGATCTGGGTGTAGAGATGATGGACAGATCATCATCTGGTGGGGTTTAGATTCACTGGAATTCAGGTGCTCTGCAAGGGCAGGGGACTAGAGATGGGCACAAAATGAAAAATGAAATGGTGTTTCGTCATTTTGTTACATAACAAATCATTTTCTTATGAAACAAAATGGTAGAAGGCATTTTGTGATGAAACGAAATGAACCGTCATTTTTGGATATAAAAACGAAATGATTTGTCCTAGAGGTACCAAATTTGGAGGGTAGCTTTCTTGGATTCTTCTTTTTAAGCCCTCCAAATTTGGAGAGGTTTGGGGTTCAGAGGGATGAGTTATTGAACTCCAAGGTGGGTCCCCCATGGAAAAAGAGGAAGAGGAAAAATGTCATTTTAAACTCAAGCCTCTCTGTGCTATGAAAGGCAAAGGAGGGGAATTGAGGTGAGGTCTTGCTTGGAAGGATTGCTAAGTGATAAATCAATAAAACCCCAGTTTCGCACTCTGAAAGAGCAAGAGAAAATGTATGACCCTGACTACCTGTGCTTTTCCAAAGGGAAGCGAAAGTAGAACCGAACGGAATTGAACCCACCAAATTTAGTGCCTCTAGGACCCAGGGGAGCCAGTTTTATAGCATAAGAAATCATTTTGTTTTTAGTTTAACTATTTTAGACAAAAATATAGTCTTATACATGGAGAAATGCTGTAAATATGTCAGGTGACTAAATCTAGGCCTGTAGGTGATAGATATTCTGAAGCTGAATTGGATTCATTAAATCAGCGGTCGATTTAAAATGAGACATAATTCTCACAGCTTGGTAAACAAACAAAGCCATTTCTCTCTCTCATTCTCTCCACCAGCTTCTTTGCTGCTGTTAAGAGATATTTGGCAAAAGAGCGGCACAACCATTGCAAGTAACTGATGAAGCTGCTTGGATGACCAGTGAAACATTTTGATCTGTCAAGAAAAGAAGTCCAGTTGCCACGACTCAACTTCCAGATAACCTCACCTGGATGACTGAGAATCTTCACAGACACATTGCAAATGACTGCCTCAAGTTGACACCTCAGCTTGAGAATTTGTCCTACAACCCAAAACATCTGCAAGGTCTTTTCTCTACTCTTGAGTATATGCCAGTGGTTCTCAATCATGCTCCTTGGATGTTCTTGGACTGTAACTCCCAGAAATCCTGGCCAACACAGCTAGTGATGAAGGCTTTGAGGAGTTTCATCCCAAAACCACCTGAGGACCAAAGTTGAGGAATCGCTGCTATATATGATCCTGGGCAGATCTCCATGGGTAGCTTCCACATTATTCTATTAAATCAAAAGCATACTTCTGTAGTTCTTCTTTAAAATATAACCACCTGACACTAAGCGGATGAGTGTCAACCTTTGTTTGTGTGAACAAAAGTGAACTGGTATGTTCCAGCACCACCTGCTGACACCTACTGTAACTGCACTGTTTGACTATGGGTCATCTATTTATTTATTTATTATGTTCATCTCTTATCTGTTCATCTCTCTGCCCCTGGAAAGACCCAAGTTCATCATGGGATTTTAGATAATTTGTCCATGTACCATTTCTGGCCCTTAGCTACCAGACCCCCTATCAGCTAGTTTCGATGCTGAATGGAGCATTGGGGCTGCTATAATGCAAACATGTAATTTCCCTCTCCAAGGCCTGGCCCATTTTCAAATTGCAACCTTCACCCTATCTCTGCTCCATTAGTGGAAGACATTTTTCTTGTCCATATTTCCTGAATGCTGGAATCACACCGGAGAGTCTCATCTCACAAATGTCATGTTCACGAACAGATAAAATCTCACTTAACTTTTCTTTCTTCAGTCGTTCAGTTGTGTCCGACTCTTTGTGACCCCATGGACCAGAGCTCGCCAGGCCTTCCTATCTTCCACTGCCTCCCGGAGTTTGGTCAAATCCATATTGGTTGCATCAATGACACTGTCCAACCATCTCATTCTCTGCCGTCCCCCTTTCCTTTTGCCTCCCATCTTTCCCAACATCAGCGACTTTCCCAAGGTGTCCTCTCTCCTCATGAGGTGGCCAAAGTCCTGAAGCCTCTGCTTCAACATCTGTCCTTCTCACTTAACATAGCCTTACTTAAAAGTGGGGTTACTGGAATTAGTGGTGATTTTACCAGCCATGTAAGCCTGGCTGATTTCAGTGACTAAGTCTGGATCCATCCCAAGGCAGGCTTTGTATTGCACATCCCAGGGTGAGTTGGGATCTTATGGTATTCTAAATAGCTTCATGGTTAAGTCTCTGGCTGCAGAGCCAGAGGCTAGGAGTTTGAACCTTTATTTGTGCCTCTGGGGAGAAGAGCCAGCCTGAGTAACTTTGGGCCAGCTCCACAGATCCAGGGCATCCCTGGAAGGAAGGAATGAGAAATGACTTCTGTGCATTCGCTCCCTGGAAAACCTTGGAAAGGGTCACTGTAAATCAGAATCAACTTGATGGCACATTAGGAATTGCTGAGCCCCAAATCGGGCTTCATGCTACCCCTCCCTCCTCATTCAGATGTTTCATCCCTGCTCCCAAGATGCAGGCTTAAGCCACTGTAATAAAAGGAACTTTTCCAAACTCTGGTGGTCAAACCATTCATTCTATCCTCATTCTTTCCTGATGAAGTGATTTGCCAACTTTATTCTGGACGGTGACATTTCCGCTGTGAATATATGAATTCCATTCCATTTCCAGTCCAGAAGCAGTTGTTCTTATGAGGTTTCCTTTGGTTACATCACAGCCCAAATTATATGCTTGTCATATATTGCATCAGGTCATTGGCCAATGTCACCTGATGAGCCTGGCTTCATAGGGACAGAGAGTTGGCATTAGCTTGAAAAGCATGGGAACTCACCAAGGTGCTGAAGCAATTTTGGTTCTCACGTCTGGCTACCCTGGAGAGCTCCTTTAAAGTTCCAATTTAAAACATCAATGTGGACTCATTGGTTCAATGACATGGGAGCCATGACACTTCTGACTCTTGTATTGTCTGTCCAGACTGACAGTGGGCTCACACTTTCCCCTGTCACTGCCTATGATGGAATGTAAGATATCCTGTGTGAAAGACATATTTGATTCATCTGGTTTCCAGGGCCCCCCTTCTACACCAAAGGAGCTCTCATCCCAAGATGTCAAGAGCCAGTTGTGGCAACATTGCCGCACAGCATGTGAGAGAACAGAACAATGACAGACGATGCGCTGGCATGACCGAGTCCAGTATACGCACAGGAGCAGATGAGTGTCGTCCTTCTGTGCATCCGTACAAATTTGCTGCTGGTCTTTTGTGAGGGAAGCTTAGAGGGAGCTTTGTTACATAACCACCTGGAGACAACCTGTGTTTGTTTGTTCTTTCCTCCCCCCTCCGCTGCCCTTCAGCAAATTTCAACAAATTTTCCTTCCTTAGAAACCAGCCGTCACGCTGTGGTTGCTATGAAGGAGACCGTTCAGCTGTGGTGACGAACACTGGAAACAGCTCATCGTTTGAGCATTTCAGGCTATTTTTAGCATGGTGTGTGTGTGTGTGTGTGTGTGTGTGTGTGGGAAAAACACAAATGTATCTCATTTAGGTGTTGCATTTCTATCACAACCAGGTTCCCAAAGAACACGTAGCATGGCCTTATTTGGTTTTCTTCTGCAGAAATCCCCATGGTTACCAAGGGGGCTTTACTCCGAGGTACAATACATACAAATGAAGTCTAAAATCATGTACAGTGAATTTCCAGGCCTATTCACTCTGTCGCCAATTCTACTGCATTCAATCATTCTATTTATTGCTAGCATTTATCTCTTGTTCTTTCTTCAGAGATCTGACGATCCTGACAACACTCGGGCTGCAGAATGATTCAGATCACACTTCTAGCAGGCATCTCTCTCTGTGTGTGTGTTTTTCGCCCTCACACACAGACACACAATCTCCAGGGAATTAGTGTAGCTGTGATTGGATGATACTGTGTCTGTCCCCAAAGTAAGACTGCCTGAGGCTTTTTCTTCTCGCATGCAAGGGGAAAACATAATCCAAAGGAAGGACTTTATGATCATTCTTAACCAGGCCTTCTTTTGCAAACATTGGACGGCGTCCTGTTACCCAAACCCAGGAGAGTCTGTGGTGCTGGTGGCTACCTCTGCCCTTGATCATCTGGGAGAATCCTTTTCAGTGGGGTGATCTCCTTTTGGCTGGGCTTATGAACAGAATACAGGCTGTTGTTTCTCCTGGAAATTAAGACTCTCCTTCCACCACCACCAACTAAATCTCTGCTTCTAACCCTTGCAGAACAACGCCTCCCTGATTTAGCTCAACAGAAATGTTAGAAGCCAGTGGGAGCGTAAACAAGAGATGGGCACGAAATGAACAATTTTTCGTTTCCGTTTTTGTTTTTTTCGTTTAATTACACAACGAAATGACAAACGAATTTTGTCTCTAAAATGAAACGAAACGAACAGAAACACCAGAAATTTTGTCGCCCGTTTCGTTTTCGTTACGGCAATACATTGAACTGCTTTAAATGCTAAAAAAAATCACAAAAAAATGAAATTAATGGTAACTAAACGGTAACAAAATGAACGAAAATGAAAACACATTTTTGCAAAAATTCGCAAAAAAGGAAATGATCTGAAACGGACCCCCCAAATGACAAACGACAAACGAAACACCATTTTTTTGATTCGTGTCCATCTCTAGTGTAAACAGATGGCAATGTTTGTACCAGCCCTGCTCTGTTGTCAATATTTTCACAGGTGTGTGCTCACATTTGTTTTTCACAGCAGAGCATGGAGAAATGATTCTACCATCTTATCTGCTGGATACAACCGGGATGCAAATCTTCACAATTCGCTCTTACAGATGAGGATGAAATATTACAAAACGTCCACTGTGAGTGAAATAGCAAATGTGTATTTCTTTCTTGAACTTTTCACAATTGGGTTGCCTCAGCCCCCCCCCCAGCACTAAAATGTGTGGGAGTGTTTTTCATGCAAGCAAACTCACTGTGGCTTCTTTTCTGCTCTTGCTGCTATTCACCACCAATCTCTTGGTCCTTGTCCTCTTATATTGGAACATATTTGACAATTTTGGCAGGTAGGCCAAGAGGGCTGAACCCCTCTTTATTCAAAATGTGAAAGTTTGTCTCTATCTATTGCAGGCTAATTGTCATTTATTTAAAGTCTGGAGAGTGGTGCGGAAGGGCTCAGGAGTCTGCCCAAATGGTCTGGAGGAGCGATCTATTCCAACCCGATGCACCTAAGGCATACGTGATGCCGGCTGTCAGTGTAGGCAAATGAAGACTGGACCAGTGTCTGTGAAACCTGTCATTTATGTTGTGTTTCCATTATCCTTGTAGTCGAGCTGCATACAACCCTAACAGAAATTAGAAAACAGTTATTTGCTGGTGAATCATGACGGATTCACTTCAAATGAATTTTTAACCTCTCTGGTGTGATTTGCATCCAAATATTTCAAAGTATCGGTATATATTTACAGGTGAGGGGAAAAACATATAAACAGGGGGAATGAAGGGGTCTGGCCTTGGATGGAGGGTGTGAAACACCATGGTGTTGACTACTGAGCAACCTCCAGTGCACCAGAAAGCTCTTACCCACTGCCAGCCTGGCTTCCGTCATTGGGGGCTGTGCAATTTAATTCTTGGCTTTCCAGGACAGGTTTCCTCCTGCCTTTGATTTCTCAGTGTTGCTCACCTGTCCTTCATTCCTGGATCCTCCAAACTGCTTTGTATTTATAACCTCTGAAGTATCAAAGCAAACTCCAGCATCTTGAAGGACCAGATTCGGTCCAGTCACCCCCTTGAGCTTTGTGGACCCATTCAGAAACGGCTTCTCTTTGTCTTCGGAATGAATTCCTAATTGCAAATATCCAAATGAAAACCATTTTAAACCCTCTGGTCCCCAAATTTCTCCCAAAGACATAACTGCGTCCCAAAGAGGAGCTTAAAAGCTTTGATCCAGGTAAGATGGATCTTATCCAACCTAACTACGTTCCCCTCAAGTCAAGATGAACTCTCAGGCACACATCACAATGTCAACGGGCTGATCTTAGTAATGTGAACTTGATCTCACCCGGATCTGTGCACTGAAATGAAAGTATCTCACATCTGCAGCCAAGCAAAACTGTAAAGCATAGTTTTTGGCTGCAGTGTGGAAGATGACAACCCCTTTCCACATTAAGCAGATCGTCTATAATATTAGAAAATGTCTACGTATCCTGTGTATTTCTCTTAGTATTTGGACATCCTCCATGTATATACACTGACATCACACATTAATTTTCAATTTGCATCATTTGTGAATAAATAGGGTTGAACTGTTCTTTTTTAGGAGACACCTCTGGGAGGCCATCATGGAAAGAAACCCGGGTGAGGAGAAGCATTAGACAGATCTGTTGAAAAGAAACATGTCAATGAGTCTCAAACACTCAAGAAAGGGGCAGTCACTCCCTCTCCTCCATCCCAAGAAAAATGGACAGCCCTTTGGCTGCTTGGCTCTCCGTTTGGGGACCAGGGCCAAACTCATATTTCAAACTGGTCTCTCACACTTTGGCATAATATTTTAGAAAACACTCACATTCCTCTTGCATGAGGAAAAACGCAGCCTCCGTTGTCCCGGTAATCTCATGGCCTTCTGTCAAAAATGTGGAAGATGGCAGGGTCCCCTTCATTCACTATTGCCCTTCTGTTATTAGAACAGGGTCTGAACATGATTTGGTGCACTTGTCTTAACGGATCCTATGCTATTCTCGTGGGATCAGAAATAGGGAGAAATTTACTCAATCCAAGTTTTGTGTGTGTGTGTGTGTGTGTGTGTGTGTGTGTGTGTGTGTGTGTGTGTGTGTGTGTGTGTGTGTGTGTGTGTGTGTGTGTGTGTGTGTGTGTGTGTTTTAAATCCTGGTGGATTTAGGCCCCAAAGGACCACATTTTATCTAAATACACTCACAAC
The DNA here is from genome assembly GCA_029282475.1 of Phrynocephalus forsythii. NCBI lineage: Eukaryota > Metazoa > Chordata > Lepidosauria > Squamata > Agamidae > Phrynocephalus > Phrynocephalus forsythii. The sequence continues at coordinate 2,163,790 of JAPFRF010000015.1, forward strand.
ATTACTCCAGGGTCAAGGGCGCTCAATAAAGGAGTCTAAGAAAAACAACTAGGCCACCTAGGAAAGACCAAAGGTGAGACCCAGGTGTGAGTAGTTAACATGGATATGGAGGTGAGTTAACAATGCCAAACCAGGTCAGATACATTGACACCACCTTGATGGACTGTTTCATCCAAACCTTAGGTTTTTTTGGAAGATCCAGCATCTGTTCCGGCCATTAATGTGATAGTTCCAGCGTGGATCTTATCAAGGGATGAGGAAAAGGCTGTCACCCTTCGAGAGACCACCACAAACAAAATGAGAATACTCCTGTCTCACCCCTTCACACACACTTTGTTGTCTCAGAAGACAGTTTGCACGACCGGAGAAAACACAGAACTCATGGCAACTCATCTCTTGGTTGGTTGTTGGGTTTTTTGTTTTTGTTTTTGGAAAAAGAAATGTCTGATCAGGTCTTTTCACTTTTTTTTTATTTGACTCCATAAATATTTTTTTCCAATAAGGCTCAGTGTCTTTATAACACTTTTCTTTTTCTGTTTTTTTTTAAACACTGTTTTTCATACACACAACTCTGACATGGGTTCGGCAGGGTCAAACAACCTGATAAAAGAAAAGAATAAAGAACCGGCAAGTGAGAACTAGCTGGGTAAACCAAATCCTTGGTTGGCTGGTTGGCTGGTTGGCTGGTTGGTTGGTCAATCGGTCAGTTGGTCTGCTTGACGCTCTCTTCCCATCACCCGTCCCACTCCACGAAATCTCAGAGTCTGGCCCCCAAAACCCAAATGTCCCTCCATCACCACCCTCCTGCTTGGGTCCTCCGGCCCAAGTCCCTCTCTGTTCCAGTTCCGGTAAGCACCCTCCGTGTCTTCTCCGGGAAAAATAAGCTTTCACGATGCCATGCAGGACTTAACAATAGCTACTAAATATACATGTTCCCTGAAATGTAGCTGTGATGGGAATGATGAGTCCTTGCATAAAGAGAGAACAAAAACGGGGAAAACCAAAGCGCCACAATGTACGATCAATAACATTGCAATGAAGTGTGGAGGCTCCATCCACGGACTGAAAACTGATTTCAAGTTTTCTTTGTTTATTGTCTATTTACACCTGTCAGATGCACCTGGGTGGGTTTCTGGCTTTAGCGGCTCTCTCTTTTCCCCTTAAAACTTAAAAAGACAGTTAAGGAGACACCAACCTCAATGAATCCTTTATATATATTATAATATATATTTGTCGGACGAATCCCATGTACTGTGTCTTCCTTGGTTGTATTCCTTGTGGCACCACATGTGATGGTAGCAGCAGCTTCCTCTGGCATTAAAACCTCGATGTCTTCACCACACAAACGGGGTGTGTAATCCCTCCAAGATCCCCTCCCTAAATCAGATCCGATGCAAGCATTCAAGTACACGAGATGGCTCAGTCACGTCCCAGCCCTTCCTGTCGAAAACCCGGGTCAGTCGGCCGTCAAGCTGGAACTCGCGGGTGGATCTTTGTTGCAGTACGGCACCCTTCCGTGTAGCACCCTCCTCCACCGCACATGGAAAGGAGAGTGTCCTTGAACACCCTTGCCCAGGGGGAGGGCTGAGAACCAATGCTGAGACTATCTGCTTTGGCACGACGCTGGCAAACGGCGCCCCCATTATTATTATTTTGGTGCTGTTTTCGTATTTCTGTTTTAAGAGAGAACACTGCCAATCCAGCAAGTGGTTCCTTATCAGACCAAGCCAGTCTTGATTTAGGATGCAAAAAAATATATATGTGGTGTGATGATGTTGGTTTCTTTGCTTTTGCTTTTTTTTTTGTTTTTTTGTCCTAGTGCCGAGCATTTAGGAAGCATCTTCTTATAAAAACAATGGACGTTTCACTTTCGCTCTCTGAGGCACAAAACAGTTAAAGGAGAGGCTTAACGAATGTGCTCGTTACTTCCCCCCTTCCCCATCCCATCAGCAATTTAAATAATAATAATAATAATAATAATAATAATAATAATAATAATAATAATAATAATAATAATAATAATAATAATAATAATAATAATAATAATAATAATAAAAGTTAAGCTTCCTCTTCTCCAACATCCTCAAACGTTCGGTTTAGAGGGCGTAGACCCATTCACAAGCATCGGTCCAACCTAGAGTAACTCTGTCATTAACTCTGTGGCTCTGTCTAAACTCCATCTAGGTGTAAGAGGGGCCTGAAATATGAAAACAGGACAAGTTCATCCCATCACTTTTAGGAGAAAGCCAGATTTGCCATGAAGATGAAGAGAAAATGGTGAACAAAATTGAGAAATGTAACCGCGAACAGCTAAGAAAAAGAGGAAGGCTGCATCCTCCCCCACCCCCTTTTTTAAAAAGGGCTGAAATCAATATTTTTGTTTAAGTGTGACTTTCACCCTGGGTCAAAACTAGGTGGGGTGTTTAGCCTGTAGTTAAAAGAGATGCTCCTTCTGTTGGCGAAAATGGTCTACATGTCACCGATGCCCTTTCCATGTTGCAAGCTTTATCTCAGGAGTGGTCACTAGGAGGCCTATGTGGACTTAGCCAACAACTCAGGATGCTCCAAGGTTCCCCCTCTGAGGAAATAAATATTCTAGTTAATACTTAAACTGAAACTTGACATTAAGGGGGCAACATGTCTGTTGCACAAAGCAAAATCCCAGCATCTCCTCCTACCTCTCTGAGAAATACCTTGGAAGCTAAAACATGTTGTGTCATGCCACCACATTCCATGTTTCTCTTCCCCAGCAAATGGTAGAAAATGGCAAGATTGAATTCAAGGTGAGATGGACCCAAGCACCACATCACGTATTTTAAGTATGCTAAGACATACAGAAAGAAAACCATGTTGCTCCTTAAAAAAAAAAAAAAAAAAAGTCCAGAATCTGCCACTTCTGCTAACAAGGCTCTAATAGGTGTTGGGGCTCTTTCTTTTAATCGAAGACTTTAAAAAAAGGTTGTAGTTTCTTCAACCTTGAACTTCAATTTACATGAGCTAATCCAGGTCATTGTGCAGTCTTGCACTGTGTGTGCTGTAATCCCAGGCAATGCAAGTCTCTCCGCAAAGTAGCTGCGTGTGGTGGGGAGAAAACCATCTCAACATCCCAGTCCAATCAGACCTACTGTATCAACCTGGAGATCTTCCCCAGTGGAGGAGACCTCCAAAGAGATTTAAATCAGTGGGAACCGTTTACTAATTAGGCACATTTAGGGTGGAAGCCGGGTAACAGGACCCTACATCTGTTCTGACAACAGTGTTGGAACAATGCCCCACTGAATCTTATGGGCCTTAAAATTGCTGCCAAGGTTGCGGGCACTATGATGAGACCAGGACAGATCTAGGAACTTGAGATTGCCTTGGGAAATACAAATTTTTTTTTTTTGAGAAAAGGGACAAGATCAAGTGAGAGAGAGAGAGAGAGAGAGAAGAGAGAAGTTGAACTCTTGGCAGTGTCCCTGTTGTCTGCTTCCTGAAATACTACTGCAGCCTGTACAACAATAACCATCAATCTCCTAGATTGGTCATTCTTATTACAACTGCTGGATCACCCAGCAATTTAGGCATCTGGCTGCCAATAGGCTGGGAGTTCAATTCCCCTCTAGGCCTCCTTAAGAGGGGCTGGACTCAGTGATCAATACGATCCCTTCCAACTCTGCAGTTCTATTTATTTATTTATTTATTTATTTATTTATTTATTTATTTATTTATTTATTTATTTATTTATTAATTATTATTATTATTATTATTATTATTATTATTATTATTATTATTATTATTATTATTATTATTATTCCGTATCTGGAAAAGCATTGTGGAAATCAGAACCCATCTGGAAATTCAACCCAAAGCCCTGTCCGCTGATCTGATGCCCGAACCCCAGTAGACAGGATCCCACCACTAACAGCTGGTTAGTAGAATGGCTTGGTAGCTAAAGCACCTTTATCCCAAAATGAAGTGATTAATGGAACAGAGTAGAGAATGAGGCCTGTCTCATGATGGGCCAAGCCATCTCAAGGTGCCTAAAAGCCAAATGCACTGCAAAGTGTTTTGTGATGGAGGCTCCAGACTTTTTTTTTTCAGTGGGAAAACAGACTATTCCTTGAGATCTGTAAACCAACAAGAATCTTAGATTAGCAGAATGTGGTGCAGATTACAAAACCTTATCCCCTACAAGTCTTTTGAGTCTGCAAGGAGTCTACAGTAAACAAGGCATGAGACTAAATGGCAAATCACTGAATTAAAACTAAAACAAGAAGGAAAAAGAAGAATACATGACAGGAGAAACAACCAAAATGGGAACAACCTTATTGGTTAACTAGGTTTTCTTTCCATTTTAGAAAAAAAATGTTATGCTTAAATAAACCACACATTAAAGAAGGAAGCACAATTAAAAAAGAATGCAGCAGTGCCCTTCCTTGCAACCTGGTTCCTTGCATTAAAAAAACAACCCCAAACAAATGCTGGAAATAGAATGGACTTGCTGCCTGATTCAACATCCCATTCTCTTTACACAAACCAGGACACAATCCAGCAAGGTTTTGCTGATTTGTAGCCTCCACTGCAAAGGGAGACAAACCTTGTGCCTGGTGTGCCTCAATTAGAACAGCGAGGAGCAACAGCAAAACTGAACAGCCTTTTAATTGAACTGTGCACAATGGAGCATGGGCTGAGAACAAAACCAAAAAAAAAAAAGAAGAAGGAAGAAGGAAGAAGAAGAAAGAAAGAAAGAAAGAAAGAAAGAAAGAAAGAAAGAAAGAAAGAAAGAAAGAAAGAAAGAAAAAGAAAAATGCAGAAACAAAATGCAGTATTTTTCTTTTGAAAAGGGGACATTCAACGTATGCAGTAGAGTCTCTCTGGTCTCCAGATGGAGTGAATGGAACCGCCACCACAGTGCTTAGTCTGGAAGAGGCTTCCTGGCTACTTGCAGCTGTGAGAGGATGTATGGATGATGAGATGCAGGGAAGATGCTGCTTTCCCCCTTCCTCTCTCTCTCTCTCTCTGTCTCTCTCTCTCTCCCTCTCTCTGGCTTTAACCTTTTCGGAGAAAAAGCACTCCTCAAATAAAATCACAAAAGGAAATCAACAGTGGTTACAGTCCTAGAGGTGGTGTGTCAGAGACCAGAATGCGAGACAAACACGAAATCATTGCCGCAGACACATTTGAGATGAAAAGGAAATTATTTTTTTAAAGAAAGCCCAGACAAATAAACAGACAATAACAATGATTCCAAGGGTGCCAAAATAAAGTAGGTTACATGATTAGAAGTACTTGGTGCTTCCCAGAATACAGTAGAGGAGAGACTGTTCCCCCCGAAACAATATCAACAAAAACATTTTTGGTCCTTGAAATTATATATAATATATATAATATATATAATTATATATATTTAATATATATAATTATATATAACCATATATATATATGATTTTTTTAAGCTGCAACAGTGCTTTTCCAAAAAAAGTCCACCTATAAATATAATTTTTAAATCTCTTTATATATATATTTTTTCAATTTTTTTAAAACTCTCCATCTCATTCTATATATTATTTTTTGAATGGCGTTAACCTGCTGAAGTTTTGCCAAAAGGGTGACTGGCTGCGTTTGGGTTCGGCGAATTCGTAGACCTGCGTTTGGACTAGGCCATCAGTCACCAAATATTGTCCCTGATTTAGCGGATCCTGGGGTGGTGGGTAGGCTGGAGGAACGGAGCGAGAGTTGCCGACACCTGTACGGATAGTGGAAGAAACAAAAAAAAAGGATGGGATGGGATGGGATGAAGGGGGAGAGATCAGATTGTATGGGGTAACCAGGCACACCCATCCATCTATCCCACTTCCCAATCTTCCACTGCAAGAAAACCCAGTCAGGATTAGGTTCAAGGGAGCTGGCTGAGTTTTCAGGGGCTCTGGTTGAGTTGATCTACTTTATACTAAAAGGCTGAAAAAGGCTGCCAAGATGGAAGTGACCTTACAGATCACAGAGTCCAGTCCCTCTCAAGGAGGTCCAGGGAGGAATCAAATTCCCAACCTCTGGTTTTGTGGCATCTGACATGATGGCCTCCTTGATGGGCTGGACCTGGTGTTCTACAGGGTCCCTTCCAGTTTCATGGTTCTACGGTTCTAAGATTTGCTAAAAAGTAATTCACAATCTCTAATTTCATTTTTGAAATCTGGTACAGTAATCCCCCACCACAACGCGGTTCATATATTATGGCCTCAGTATATCGCAGTTTTTTTCTTGAGAGGGGCAGGCTTCGAAAGAGAGGTTTTTAACCCCCTCCTGGCACCTCAGCAGACAGACCTGGGGCTGCTCCTGCCAGCTGTGTTTGCAAAGAGAGGTTTTTAACCCCCTCCCGGCACCTTGAGCTCCTGGCAGCAAGGTCTGCTGTGGTGTCTGGAGGTCTGGAGGTCAAAAACCTCTCTTTGTAAGCCCAGCTGGCAGGAGCAGCCTTGGTCTGCATTTTGCTTCCAAAGAGAGGTTTTTAACCCCCTCCTGACATCTCAGCAAACAGAGCTGGGGCTGCTCCTGCTGGCTGTGTGTGCAAAGAGAGGTTTTAAACCAAGCCCTAACACCCCATCAAACTGACCTGGGCTGCTCGGCTACTGTTTCCAAAGAGGAGTTTTTAACCCCCTCCTGACACCTCAGCAAACAGACCTTGAGCTCCTGTCAGCAAGGTTTGCTGAGGTGTCAGGAGGGGGGTTAAAAACCTCTCTTTGGAAATCCAGCCAGAAGGAGCAGCCCAATGTCAGTTTACTCAGGTGTCTGTATTTCGTGGATTATCTTTTATCATGGGTGGATCAGGCACCAAATTCCCGCAATAAATGGGGGAGTACTGTATGTCAATCACCAACACTGCTTTTGAGTAATGTTAACAGTTCTTTTCACTTTTTAAAAAAGAATCTTATCAAAAGTCCAAGTTTTTGGGGAGTTTAGACATTCTAAGAGTCCAAGCTTTCGGGGAGTTTAGAAATTCTAAAAGATTTTTTAAAAAAATTAAGTGTTGATTAATTAATTAGATTCAACTGATTTTCTTCTTTGACTACTTCTTATCAGTACTTAGCTAATCAGCCACTGCATGAACTGGTTTTCTTCAGTGATCTGACATCGACGTATTTGCGCCAACGTGAGCATTTGCAAACTGTGGGCCCATTTAACTCCCTGTTGGCCAAAAAATCCTGTTGGTTTATAATTACAGAAAGGAAACAATGTATTCTGGAGTGGCATGTGGTGGTGTGTGAAGCGCTGGCTGCATTGCTGGATGGATGCACCATCACGGCTATAACAGGAATGCAAGCAACACCTCATTTAAACAGTGATATGTCAGCTAGACATACTGTAGGGCTTGTCTACACACCTATTTCATAGTGGGCTAGGAAGGGTCTCTAAGAGGTCCTGTCTGCCATCTGGGGTGATCTTTGCCTCCAAGTGAGATACAGAGTTGAAGTGACCCCATTTGTTCCCCACCAGGCCCTGATTAGACACAGGAAGAGAGAGAGAGAGAGAGAGAGAGAGAGAGAGAGAGAGAGAGAGCAAATTAACCTCCCCTCCTATCTCTTCCTGCTTAGGCCATGCTTGCCCTGATTAAAAAGTCACTCATGCATACACAGAGAGAGAGAGACAGAGAGGCAGACAGAGGTAAACACACATATGCATGAGCACAGGAGGGGGGGGGTCAGCTTTCCAGAGGCAGCTCCCCCTGGCTACCTTCAGAAATTAAACACTCCAGCCGAGCTGAGGGAGTGTTGAATTTGCCTATACCGGGAAGCCCCTCTCTCATTAAGCCATTTCACAATACTGGCCAATTGAAAGAGGAAAGCTTCCTTTGGTTCATTCCCACTGATCACACACACACACACACACTGGAAACAAACCAAAGAAGAGAAACCCGACCCACATCTGAAAAATAGAAACCCATTGACAGGGGCCAGGAAGGTGCAGGTCAGAACATTCTGGGGCAGGCTGGGGTGCTCCAGCAAAGACATCGTCTGATTGTTGTGTCTAAGAGCACAACAGCCCATCCCAGAGCTGTGGGCTAAACATCCATCTGATGGCACACACAGATTATTATTTCCTATAAACTGTCACGAATCAGCACTAGGATTCTGTTATTTCCCTTAGACTGACAGGGTTCATCCAGGGTTTTTGAGCAGGGGTTCCCTCTCAAGAGATCTCAGGAACTTTTCACAGGGCAAGGTTCAGAGACATATGATAGACTGAGGGTTTTTTTTTGGGGGGGGGCTCATTCCTAAACTTTGGGACAAGCACCGTCCCAGTGAGGTCCCTCTGGCTTTTATGGAACACATGTTTTCCACCCGGGAGCTATGCTACCCCCAGCCAAACCTAAAAGATGTGTGAGAATGTATGGAAGATAGGGAGAGAAACAGCCACATTATTTAATATAAAACATGAAAGCAACCAGTCAACAATTAAAAAGAAGCACCAACATTGTTTTTTTTTTTTTTTTAAAAAGTCATATGCAGGAGATAGGTGGAAACTCTCCAAAAATTTTTTTTTCAACTATCATTTTCAGAATCAGTTTTTTGGCTTTAGATTACACTTTGTTCTTCTGCACCATGAAAGCCCATGTCCCTCAGAATGGAGAAGCCAAAGACAATTTTAAACAAATGTACCACGGAAATGTGCCTTGCCATTGTGATTTATCGAGATGGGCACAAATTGGTAAAATGGCAGATTTGTTTCAATTCGCGATTCATCAAAATAACAAATTTACAATCCCCCCTGGTTGAATTGATGAATCAATTCATTTTTGCTTTAAAACCCCGTAGAATGCCTCCGAGGCACCTAGAGAAACCAAAACTCCAAAGAAGCTTTCTCTGACTCTCCTCTACTACCCCTCGAACTCTGGTGAAAACTGGGCTTTGGGTATCCAAGATAAGCACCAGGAAAGGGTCTCCCAAGAAAGGGTCCTTTGGTTTGTGGAAATCCAATCTTCACCAAATTTGGAGGGAGGGTAAAAGAACAGCCAGGGGAAGACTCTTTGTAAGTCTGGTGTCTCTAGGTGCATGGGGGGGGGCCTGTCTTATATCCTGATGAATTGTTGGTTTGCAGCCATCCGGGAGCATCAATTTGGATAAATATAAATAGTTTAAATTAGCAATTTTTAAATGAATGTTGCAATTATTTTATTTAAAAAATAGTGCCCATCTCTAGTCACTTAGCTCTTTTGAATACCCAACCCCCTGCCTGCCATCTTCTTCCACTGGTGCAAGACGACAGCTGGGTGAATTCTTCAACCCAACCAAAGTGGCTGTTGTCCATCAGTGGGGTTGCTCTCTGAGTTTCCCCACTTAATGCACACAAAGCAGGGGAATGATACCCATTGGGTTCAAACAAGAGGGTGGTCCCTTGAGGAGAGGCATTCAGCAATCAATGACCATTGGCCATGGCAGCACGACGGCCAACTTCCAGTGGACAGAGCCCTCTGTGATAAATCTACCCCTTTTCTCCCATCGCCTATAGGAGGGAAACATGAAACCAGCTACTGTTTATTACACTGCACCAAAGTCTCATCTCGATTAGGCCTGTTTCTCTCTTTATCCTTAAACCAACTTTCTTGAAGAGCATGGCCAGTAACAAGAAAGAAGCTTGGTTCACTGGATGGAAGCGGACAACTGCCACAGAGAAATAGATTTCTCTCTCTCTTGGGAATGTAATAGACAATTAGTAAAAGAACCCACAAGAACAAAGATGTCGGATATCTGTAGCTTTGGCAATCATTTGAAACGAAGTCAACAGAAGAGATAATGAATTTTCAGGCTTCCAAATTGTTCTGCAGAGTGCTTTGTATTAGTGCTCCTTCCTGATGGTAGACACACACCCATTAAGGCCTGTTCATCAGGGCAAATGGGGGTGGGGGTTGCTGCCCTGGTGTAAAATGTAGGGATGCTTATCATTAGGGAGGGAGCAGATCAGCAGGAAAGGAGTGGGGCCATATCTATGGATGTGTCTGCACGGACCTGTTTAAGTGCTTCTATGCAGTGTAGGCTTAGGACCAGGACTTCGTGGGGAAGGAATGGGAGGGATGACTCTGAAATGTACAGGAAGCATCCCAGGGGAAGAGCCAAAACCCCAGAAGTTCAGCACTTTGGGCAGCACCTGGAAATTCCACCTTAAAACTCTGTGTCCTGAAACTCTAGGCCAGTGATTCCCAACCTTAGGTGCTCAGATGTTCTTGGACTACAACTCCCAGAGTCATTCACCAATAGCTGTGCTAGTCAAGATTTCTGGGAGTTGTAGTCCAAGAAAATCTGGGACTCATGGTTGGTCTACATCAGTAATGGTGAACCTTCGGCACTCCAGATATTTTGGACCACAACTCCCACAGTCCTTTGGCATTGGTAATACAGGCTTAGAATTCTGGGAGTTGTGGTCCAGAACATAGGGTGCACCAAAGGGTCGCCACCACTGCTCTATAGGATATTGCAAAGCTGCCCACCTTCTAGTGTGGAAGGGTGATGGTAGATAGATGGTAGAGCTTCATTCCAGCAGATTGCCCTGCCATGGAGATCTTACTTGTGGCAAGCAGCTTGAAAGGAATGCATTCCAGGGGCATGCCAGGGGTGTCTTCAAGGCAGCTCTGGGCCCACCAGATAGGAAGCCCCTTATCCCTCTGAAACATCATGGGAATAAGGAGTGGGATCCACTTGTCAATGGAAATAGTGGAAGGGAAAAACCTCAACCAGCAAAAAAGAAAAAGTTCTCAAGTATGATGCCTCCCATTTCAACATGGAACAGGAACAGCAGCATCCAAGACATGGTGATTTTTCTACACCTCCCTTCATCCTCATAGCACTGCTCCACCTGTTTCTAATGTGCCACTGCAAGATTCATTATTTACAAAGGGTATTTCATAATTGTCATTTCATGGGTGTTTTTTTTTTAAAGCAGTCAACCAAAGCCCAACATAATTTAGTTTCACTGCATCTGGCTCTCCCAGGCTGAAAGGCCAAGAGGTCTAATGATAAAAGGAATTCCCAGGTCTGCAGGAGAATGCACGTTCTGCCCAAGAAAGGTACCGCCTGATCAACTAGGGAAGGGGAAAGCAATTAATCTTAAATGCAAATGAGTTTGGACTAATAAAATAGGAACATTTTCCAGGGCAGGGGTCCACCAAGCGAGAAAGGGAAAATCAGAGAGCAAGTGCCACATTGAACAAAAATAAATACAATTAAGCATTTATCCAGATGAAAGTCTAATTGGAAATGTTCATACGGTGTTATGGGTCTGACCTCGATTCCAGTACACCTAACCTGTTCGCAAGCCCTTATAATTTCACCATGAAACTATGAAAAACAGACTTCATTTGGCTATGCATAGCTCATGGTTCCTTGTGTGCAGAACATAATGAATGGTTCTGTGTTGTGTTAGAACAGTGGAGATGAGAGTTTTGCTCTTCCAATGATTCAGACTTCAGCTCCCGAGAAGGAATCCCAGTCAGAATGGTCAGGAATTTTGGGAGCTGAAGTTCAAAACCTATGAAGAGGTTCATGTTGAGGACCACTCTGTGACTACACCTCTAATGATCACACAGAAGTGTCAAGTCCATGTTGTCTACATCAGTGGTTCCCAGCCTTGAGTCTTCAGATGCTCTTGGACTCCAACTCCCAGAAGCCTTCACCACTAGCTGTGTATGCCAGGATTTTGGGGAGTTGTAGTCCACGAACGCCTGTTGAACCAAGACTGTGAACCACTGATCTCTACCAGTGGTCCCATCTATGTGCCAGAGTTCACAGATGTCCTACAAGAATTGCCGAGGTGAAATCATGTCAGGAAAGTGGCCCAGCCTTCTGGTCAACCTAGGGGGATACCTTTGCAAGGAAGTGTCTCTGGACACAGTGGAAGGACTTGGCCTGAATATGGTTAAGAATAGCTTTGAATTCTCACACTGCAGGTCCACATTGATATGGCAGGAAAAAGGTAGGAAGACCAAAGGGACAGGAGAATGGAGGGCATACACGTTGGCCACGTGTAGAGGGACAGGGTTAACTCTGCTCAGCTTCATCCCCCTAAGACAGCACACAGAGTTCATAGTTACCTTTTTGCTTACTGACTTTCCTCACTGTCATGGCGGCCTGTCTCTTTTGATTTTCAGAAATTTCGAAACCTGGGAAGGGAAAAGGCAAAGCAAAGTCAACGCTCTGGACAGCTCAGGCAAGCTGTTCCCCAATACAATTCCCGGATTCATCAGGCATAGCTCTGGCAAGTCAAATTGCAGAGCTGGAGTGAGGTGGGATCGGGTCAGGTGAGGATCTCCAGAAAACGCATCCTGGCCTTTCTGGTGGCCTTTGAATTCTACAACCATTCTTCAAAATATCCTGCCTTCAAGATTTTTGGAGGTGACTCTTTCTTAAGGCTGCTATACATGGGAAGCTCCCATCCAGCTTGTAACAAAGCAATCATCCCATGTGTTGATGAAGACACTACTTGCATAGCTGTTTTCAAGGCCATGCCTGCTCTTCCTTCTGCTGGAACCCACTCCTCCTCAAAAGAATAAGGCCATGGTTGGCTTTGCTACAGACAATATACAGAGTCGGATGCATCCAATACATCCCTGGGGCTCCACTCATTGCTTTTTGTTTCTGTCTTCCCTTTCTCACAACACCTAAGGCAGCCTAGAGCACAGATTCCAAAGGGAGTGCATATGAAAACACAATGATAATATTTAAACACCAATGAGTCATGACCATGAAAGAGAACCAAGTTACAGTGCCTCCAAACCCAACAGGATAGCAAGGATAACAATGAAACCTTTGAGCAGACCTGTGATGGCACCTGAAGGTCATCCTGAACCAAAAGGTCTTGGCTGGCTGGTAGAAAGCAATGGGAAAGGGGCCTGTCTAACCTCTCACCCCTAGCTTTTCTCAGAAGGTCTCAAAAGGGAACATGAACTACATCTCTCATTTTTCCGAAAGGGTTTGCTCATCCGACAACTGTTACGGTCAGCCAGCATTCAAAGCTCAACCGATGGACAAGGTGGTGATGAGTCACCAGTTTTCCTTTGTCTCGCCTAGAAACCATCATCCTCACCTATCTTCTCATCTTCTTGTACCATCTTCCGCTCCTCCCGGAAAGCTCTCAGCCACCGCAGCTTCTCCTCCAGCTTCTTGGCAAAAAACAAGTGCACTTCGTCCGTCTCCTTGTTGTGAAGTTTGAAGGCGTTCTTCATGCTCACGTTGAAGTCATCATCTCGGCCGTCTTCGATGTCCAGCACTTCATACCGATCCATGTCAATACGCCCTTTGTAGTAGAGAATGTCCCTCCTTATCATGTCCTATGGGGAGACATGAGAAAGGGGGCCGTTTAACATTGAGGAGAAGGGCTGTTGTTCCATGGAGATTGAATGGAAACATCAGAGATTGAGAGAACTAATAATTGCAGTGGTCTGCTCTTTGATAAGCTCCTCGGAGCATTATCCTTAACCATAATAATGGACTGCTGGGAAATGAATGTAATCGGATAGAATTGCAGCACCTTAACAATATGTGAGATTACCATATTCGGATTTTTCCAAACAGAGTTCTCCAACTCTTCTTTGAATCTAAGGGTGGGTGCATTCTCACTAGCAACCAAGATGTCCTACATCATGCCAGAGCATGCAAGCCAAACCTTGGTTTATTATACCCATCCTTTGCTACAGACTAGAGATGGGCATGAAACGCAAAAATGGCATTTCATTTCATTTGTTGCATTTCGTTTCATTTAATTTGAAATGAATCTTTTAAAAAAATGTTTCATTTTTCATTTTGTTTTGTTTTTTGTTTTTATTTATCATATTTTCACAACTAGTTGGGGCACTGCCGGCGATCAGTGCTTTTTTTAAAAAAAACAAGCACCAATCAGCTGGCGTGCAGGGCACTGCTGGCGAATGGCACTTTTTTTTTACAAGCACTGATCAGCTGGTGTGTGGGGCCATGCTGGCCAATGGGCTCTTTTTTTTACAAGTGCCAATCAGCTGGCACAAGATCAGTGCTTGTCAAAATAAATAAGAATTAAAAAAACAGACCTATTTCTATAAATCATTTCTATAATCCGATCCCAGAAAGCCAATTTATCCAGAAACAGAAATACACACAAGCTGAATACTGACAGAACAAAACTTCATCAGGAAAACATAAAACAACCTTTTACATTTTATAGAGCTAATTCCAGCAGAACTGAACAGAGGCTGTGTTGTTTATACGAGATGCCGCAAATGCACCTTTGGCTAGATGTTGTTGATGCCATGGCCGATCAAGCAGAAAGGAGCAGAAATTCCTTGGAATTTTTATTACTGTGTTTTCAGGGCAGGGTGGTTGGGAAAAAACACGGTAAAGACAAACAGCATGCCAAAAATGCAAACTAGACTGGCAGAAATGAGACACAAGCACAAACCAAACATCAACAAGATGAGGCACAGTGAGAAATGAGGGCAGAACGGCTAAGATTTCATAAAAAAGAAAGAGTTCTCATAATGTCTGTGAAGATTCTAAGTCATCCAGGTGAGGTTCTCCAGAAGCTGAGTCCTGGCAAATGGACTTTTTTTCTTGTGAGATTGAAACTTTTTGCTAGTCATCAAAGCAGCTTCCTCAGTCAGACATTTTGATCTTGCAAGAAACATTTCAATCTCACAATAAAAGAAGTCTTGTCTGACTCAACTTCTGGAAGATCTCATGATGTTGTTGTGTGTACAGTGTCAGGAGGATTAGATGCTAGTCAGATTAACCTAGATGCCAGGTGGATCGACAGGTGGCCAACTGACCCACAGAAGCTTGGGAGGTCACAATAGGTCCAGAAGAATCTTGTCACCATTTCCAACTCTGGAGATACCACAGTCAAATCCTGAGATTGTGACAGTGGTGAGGAACTTGCAAGGCCATGGTGGTTCTACCAAGGTTCTCCCAAACTTCTTTGGGTTGGATTACAGGCTGCAATACACAGTAGGAAGCCAGGGTCTCCTTCTCTCAGAGTGGGATGTCCTTTTCAAAGGGGAAGACCCTTGTATTTTCTTGGGAGGAAGGACTGTTCTAGAGCACCATGCACCATCAAAACAACTTTATGATGCCCAAGGATTTCCTGGTGCAGAAAAGAAAGGGAAGGATGGGGGTGAGGAGCTATAAAACCAACCTAGATGGAGGAACCACACATTATCCTTGGAAGTTTCAGCACCTCACCTGAAGAGGAGGGTAATTCAGCAATTCCCAGGAGCTGCCTTGAGATGTGAAAACCCTGTTTTGGTGTGTTATGAGCTTCAACAGGAAAGTGGGGTACGCAAAAAGGAAAATTTAGAATGTGCTCCCACTGGGTTCCCACATATTTGCTGATCTGCAGATTGGGGGCAAAAGTAGGGCTCCCGGCACATATTAAGATATTTTAAAGCCTGCCTGAATGTGGACATCCACTGAGCAGGCCTAGGACTCACTGAACCAAAGGGATTGAAGCAACTGACTGGAGAGTCAGTGAAACTGATTTTAGCACTGGACAAGGGCTTAGGAGACTTAAGTCCAGATCACCACCAAGTCCTGAGACTTTGGGCCAGGCAAGACTTCCAGGCATGGCCAACTTTACAGGGCTGTCGTGAGACTAAAGCAGGAGGGACAATGCAAACCATGTGCATTGCCTCAAGCTCATACAAGAGGAAAGGTAGAATGGATCTGCTACTAATTAATGATAAACAGGGGCAGCCCTGTTTCTCTGCAGATCTAGTGGAGGTTTTTTACCCCTTAAGCAGGCTACTGTATAACAAAAGAGCTCACACTGTGCTGTTCCCGCAGGATGAAAATCAGATGGGGCCATTGGAACAGGAATGCAAGGGTTACAAACAGCAAACATTGGAAAATGGGTTGCCATAAAACATCCCAATGATCGGGTGGCAATACATAGAGCAATCGGGTGGTAGCACAGGCGAACCTGTGTAGATGAACTGATGCACACACACAGCAAGAGAGAAACAGCAACAACCCTTGTTCCTGATTATATCCATGGAGGTACAGTTCAGGCTGGAGATGAAGAGTTCCATTTTCAGACATCTCTATGGAAACCAAGTCTTGATTCACACTTCCAAAAGCTGCATTTAACAGGCTCCTTTAGTGTGATGTTTTAGTGCCTACTAGATTTCTGCACTGCTTGACTGAACTGTCCAGGGTGCTGATCTGAAACACCAGTCCATGCGTAAGGGTCACTGCCAGGTACTGTAGCTTTAGCATCTCCCCTATCTCAGCGATGATCTTCCACTCTTCTCTGTGTTACTTAGAAAAGTCAAGCCTTCCATCAGTTCCCTTGTACTGAGAGGTCAACCTGTTCCATAATTGTCCTGTTTTGTCATCCAAGCCCAGCCCTGCTAGGATGGTTTCTACTCCAGTTGGCAAGGTTTTAATCTGAGGATGAAGCAATATCTCAAGAAGATCTTTGAAGACCACACATCACCATGCCTTGACCACCATGCCATGCACAAAGCTGTTTGGCAGGAAATAAAGGTGGCAGCATGTTCAAGGGGCAACAACAACAACAACAACAACAACAACAACAACAACAACAACAACACACAGTTTGGGGACTAGAAATTTTTAAAGCAAGCTGATATGCTTAATGTTGGCATTTTGCTCATATCTATGGGATGTGCCATGCAATATATACTGCACAATATATAATGTGCAATATACATAATGGAAAGTGCAAGTGAGTTAAACTGCTATTATCAGGCCTCAGGCATTATCTGTAACCCCAGTTTGAACTGTGGTGCTAATGCAAAAGGAAGCAAGGAAGCATGAAAACAAACAACCCCCCAGTCCAAAAAAAAGCTCAGAGTTTTATTTTCCCAAATGTTGTATTGTTGATTACGAGTAACTCATTTGAAGCAAATGGACAATTGTTACCATAATCAGATTTTTTTCAGAATGGAATTGGTATTTATCACTAGAAGGCAAAAACGTTAGAGGACAATTGACCTCAGTTTATCGCAAAGTGATCTAATAAAGAGATAATAAAGAGAGTAAATGATGTGGTATATTAAATAGCAGAGTATTTCCACTGCGGGGAAAGCAGTAATGAAGGAGCAACAGTAAGCATCTAAAACCCCAATAAAAGGGAAGAGAAAAATAATTCAGATGTAAATCCTCACTCTCCATTTTTCCCCCACTCTCAAGGAGTGCTTTCTTATTTGGGGAAAATACAGTAAATGATCCTTATGAGGATTAACATATGAAAATTTCCCTTTCCTTCACAAGGAACAGGTGGTTTGGGACAGCAAAATATTCCATTTAAAAATCTCTCTCTCTCTCTCTCTCTCTCTCTCTCTTTTTTTGTTTTCTTTGTTTTTCATCGAGCAGACTGTATTTCTGTATCACTGACCTAGGAGAACATTCTTATCTCACCAGCAGAGAAAAGATGAGATTCCTATCTAAAATCTGAAATTCTCTCACCAGTGACAGAAAGGCAGCCCGGAGGAGGTGAGCTCAGTGCTACAGAAATGTGGCCCTTCTTGCAATGCTCTTATCTCCCATCCAAGGGAACCAGCCCTTTCTTTGGTGCTCCATTGGGAGATTTATCAATGGGGTTGGAGCTTTAGGGAAGGGCTTGGGACACTTGGCCCCCTTGTGGTCAAGATCTGATCAGGGGTCCAGGGATTCTCCATCTCGGTCTGAAATCTGGCCCACATCGCCATGACACCGTACACATGTCCCTACTTGCACTGCACTTTTTGTTGTGAATGTGAATTTGGACTAAGTTCAGCAGTGAGGCTCAGTCTTTGCCCGAGACAGAAGTTCTCCGTCTGCATCTATATTAGGCATCTCTCCTCTCCAACCTTCAGATTACGAATGTGCAAGCCTACCCAGAAAAAAATATAGTAGTACAAAATTCTAGATAGTTCCCCCTCTTCAAACAGCTCAAAACATACCGTCTTTATGGAGGTTCAGGTGCCAGTTTGCACAGGGTTTCTGGCACAAAAAGCAGTTCTGGAGATTATGACAAGCTTGTCTTCCAAGACCTTTGTTGATCCACGCACATGCACAAACTTACGACTGTTGCTCTTCTAGGTCCACTTTAACCAATGCATAATTTAGAGTAACAATTCTCCTCCTTATCCCCCCCCCCGTTCAGTTTTTTGTTAATACCTTGCTCAATGATGTCACTGGTGTTTGGTTACCCACCGTGCTTCCTTGACAAGGGATGGTTTCGGCTCAAGTTGGCAATGATCCACAGGGACCGTTCCCACTCTGCTCTTCTAAGGGCGTTTATACATGACCCCTAAACTCCGGGGCAAATGGCTCCCAGCTTCGGAGCTTAAAAATGTTTCCCCACCAGCTCCGGAGTTTACAGGAAATTAGGTGCGACCACGCCCACTTTAGCGCGTCCCAGCGCACCTTTCAAGTACCTGCTCTTTGGAGGTGAAAATTCCTTGATGCGATGTAACGATAGTGAGTGTGGGGCTCTCCTCGCTTCTGTTTGTTGTTGTTTTTGGCTCCCGCTCCTTTAAGAGCTACTTTACAGAGACTGGAATGTTGCCGCGGCAAGAGCAAGAGGCAGAATGGAGGTGAGCGGCATGCTTTTCTTTCTCTTTTTCTCCCTCCCATCATGCAGCCAGCAGCCAGGAAGTGTGGAGGGGTGGGGACACAGGAAGAGTGATGAACCCCTAAGATCTCTGGTCTGAAATTAAGTGATAATTACAGTATTGTCTCACAGGCCCACATGGCTTCTTTTTCATTTTTATCCGTGTGTGTGTGTGTGTGTGTGTGTGTGTGTGTGTGTGTGTGTGTGTGTGTGTGTGTGTGTGTGTGTGTGTGTGTGTGTGTGTGTGTGTAAAAGCAGACACAAACTTCACACACCGTGTTCAGGATTCAAAGTTTAAAACACTAAGAGAATGAGGTTTCGTAATTCAATCGCTTCCACGCGACAGGGAAATCTGAACTCCAAAACAGAAGGAAGGGATTGTTCTGAACCATCATCAGAGGAAAAGGCATTTATATCTTGGCTCTCCATGTCCTGCCACGAATCCCAGAGGATGACACGATCATGCCGTTCACTTATTGTGTTTATCTCACAATGGTGGCGAACACAATAGGATGAGTGGCTCAAAATGGAGCTTTGCCGGCACAGGAGGGCTTCGTTACAGAACGGGCAAAACCCAATTCTATCACTTCAAAGTTAATTGAATAATCAGAAAGGACCACCCTTTGTCAGGGAAAGAGAACTACCGAGCTCTACCCGCAGGCTCCGATACTGAACTTCCGGCACCTTGACAGAAGAGGCCTTATTAAAATTAATAAGTGTTAACATGAAAGACGGAGCTGTGAAGAACCGGGATACAAAGCTGATCCGTCAAAGGGAGGCACAGCTTTCCCCATCATGCAAATTCCCTGGTGGCAAGAGGATGCATTCGCTGTATCCGAATATGGTCGTGCTGTGAGCGATACCAAGCGCTTCAGTCCCAAGATAACTCAATCAACTCTGCGCTTGGCGGCCATACAGACTTTAGAATGTTGAGAGCAGTTATTTTGTTTTTAAAAGTAACTTCTCCAAACTTCGATTGGACTATGCAAAGGCAGAGGAACCCAAACTGGCATGCAGGACCATCCTTTGATTTAAAAAAGTGACAAGGGAAAAGACTGCAGGACAACCCATTAAGTTAAGCGCCAAGTGGGGTATTGGTGGACCAAAAGGGCCACCTTCATTCAGGTTATTTTACATTATTTTTTAAAAAATGTTACTATCCATTAACATAATATGAAAATTCCTATGAAGTTTCATTTCTCCGGCAAGAAAGCATTCCACCATCAGTTTACCAGCACTGACGTTTGGATGGAACCAGCACTCCAAGGACCAGGGTGATGGCCATTTAGAATTATAACCTAATCAATCTTGACATGTGTTGAACCAGGTGTTCCCCTTCCCTAACAACTTCCTGGGCTGCATTCTGATGCTCATTTTTGGGGGGACAAAACCTCTCTAATGTCTTTTAGAAGAGACACCTATAGGCTTTGGTTGGGATCCCCCATGTTATAGAGCTATGTAGGGTAATCTGAATACCTAAACCTTTCCCCATTGAACTCATCTCTCCTCTTGCTGAATATCTTCTCCTACCCTTTCTACTAACTTCTCTGCTCAGTCAGCTGAATGAGACCCTTTCTACAAAGTCCCGGGACCCATAATCCTCAGCGTTCATTTCTCCCCAAACCGAACCAGACTTTAGCTCTTATATCTTAGGCACAAAGCTTAGTTTAAACCCTCAATTGATCAGGCCCACGTACATGGGAGGGGAAGAGAGGACTTTGTTACCTTTTTGCAGAGAACCATCTGATGGTCGAAGAGAAAGAAGACCCGCTGTTGACTCCGTCCGTACGGCTGGTAAATCCAGGACATCTCCCCAGTGTAGATCAGCTCGGAGCTACGGTCCAAAATGTCGTCCCCCTAGACGAACGGCAGAAGAGTGTTGGAAAGAAGCACCAGTGAGGCATTTGACAGCCATGAAAGAAACCTCATATGCAACATATTTTTCTAACATGCTTTCATAGAGTTTAACCATTTATAAGCATTTGACACTTTGAACCTAACCAGAGAGCTGCTTTTCGGTAGCACTTGAGAATTTTCCCTTCTAGTAATCAGCAGATTGCCACTGAGAGCAGAAACCCTTGACATAAGGAAAATACCAAAACCAACTTGACCCCAAAACAATTGTGACTATTTCTGAGAAAAGTGAGGACTAGCAGCCCAGGGCAGCAAGGTTCCAGGTATCAAAGCTTGCAAACACAGTTTAACTGCAAACATTATTGAAATTCAGGGCAACAGGGATGGATATTTTCTGGTGAACCATGTTCCTTGTAAGTTTGCTATCAAATCTGCACATCTGACTGTGTAGAACGGAATCTGGTGTTTTGCCCTGGTAAAGGGTAAAACTCCAGGTCCTTCCCTCGCTTGTCTGCTAATTGCTTTTTAAATGTTTAACGTTTGCTTCTGTTTTGAAATTCTTTCATTCTTTTCTCTGTTTTTCCTCTAATAAATTCTCCTCTACTAGCTTCAATCATTGTCTCTTTTGGGCTTCCCCCCCTTTTTGAAACACAATCTTACCAGAGGATAATAGAACCTTGCATACAATTGTTTTTCCAATTCTCATTTTTACAAAAAAAAAAAAAAAACCTCACCACAAAAAATAAAAATAAAATAAAAATAAAAAAACAGCCTTTGTAGCATGGTGGTACAAGGGAAGATACTTGGAACTAGGTCTCTGGCATGATGAAAGAGTCCAATAGGTTTTCCAGGAACAGATGCAGAGGAGATAAAAACTGAATAGCCTTCTGCACCAATTCTCCAAGACTTGAAGACATGAGAAGAGATATGAAAATGTGGTGCTAATGTCTCATTTACAGTCACAAAAGGTGCTCTGTATGGGGCTGGACATGGCAAACCTTGCTTGCTATTTAACCAAGTACGATTGTTCATCAAAGCAAATCCATTCACAGTCATGGGCCATCTTATATTTTTCAATTAAAATTGAATAAAATGGGGGAGGGGGACAGAGTGGGAATGCACAGTAGCATTTGAAGTGCAATTCATTCCTGAGACAGCAGGAGGGTAAGGAAGACCTCAGGAGAAGCAACCCCTCTGTAAGCATTTCATCTTGATTAACTGAACCCATTATTCAGTGTCCCTGCAAGGGATGCAATATATATAATATGATATGGTTTTTATCACACTGTGTACACTGGGAAGCCAACTTCAGTGTACAATACTAGGTTTACAAATGCATACATCTCAAAGATCCGTCTGCAAACACACAAAAGAGGTCCAGCACCTTTATGAGAACCACATGGCAATCTAATTGTTCAGCACGGGAGCGGTCCTGCCACTCGCTTCTTACACAATGATGTGGCCTGAAGCCATTAAACCGGGGTGAATGAGGCTTGGATAATGCAGAGCCTCTCGTATGGCCCACTTTAAAAAAAAATCGGGAAGGGAAAAATATTTAAATGGACAGCCCTAAATATCTAAGCACCAGGTATACTCTCCTGCAACACACACACACACACACACACACACACACACACACACACACACACACACACACACACACACACACACACACACACACACACACACACACAGAGTGAGCGTGCACGCATGGACATGCAGGCACACAGAGCTTGATTTCATAAATATCATTTATTGAAGATGTGTCCTTAAATATACGTATATCCATCCAACCATGTGCCTTACCCAGGGCCTAAAAAGCTATGGATCAGTCGAGTAATCAAAAGACTACTGGGAGGGTGAAACAACCCAGGTTATTGTTGTTACAAATACAGAGGTCATGTGATAAAATGCAAGTTGGTAGATGGGATAGAGAATATTTTTTTAAAAAAAAATCCTTTTGATGCATTGACCAAATGGACTCCTTTCCAATCTTGAGGAGGGGATCTTTCATCAGGCAGCCCATGCACTGAAAACAGGATGCATCCTTTTTTAAAAAAAAAAAGAAATGCAAGCTGATTTCAGCCTTTGGATTTAATAATGCAGCACTACTCCATAGCCAGCACTTGTACGTTACATAATTAAGGGCAGCGAGGCTTCCATTCGATGGTCCATAAATAAACTGGAAGGAATTTGAACTAGGAGAAGTTTAAAAGGACAGCACCAATTATATTTTCCAACCCGTTATTTGCCTTTCAGGGAATCTAATACTACTGGAAAGTGTCAACAAGAGACCTCGGAGAACAGGAAGAGAAGGTTCTATCTCAGAGGGGGACCCATTTCATGGATTTGATGGTGGAAGCGACTTCACTTTTGAGATCCACATGTTTGTTCTGAAGAGCTGGGTTTCAGGATGGAGGCTTGCATACGTATAGAGCAAGTAAAGCGGGTGAGCAGTAAACACACTGCTGTGGACTTCCGGAGAGACTTCAGAGAGGGTGGAGGTGTTTGTCCTTTCCAGAATTGCAGGCAAAAATCAAAAGAACATCAGAAGAGCCATGCTGGACCAGGCCAATGGCCCATCTAGTCCAGCTTCTCCCCAGAAAAACCAAACCAAACCAAAGACACAAGAAAAACCAAACCAAACAAAAGACACAAAATATGTGGCACCTTAAAGAGTAACTTTGATATTTTAATGTGACGTTTCATGGACACGTTGACTTCTTCAGACATATAGCAGCAGAATGAGGTGTGTAATATAATATGCGATGACTTCAAGATCAAGTCGCTGACGCATCGTCGTTTACTGGACACAGAATATTAATCGACTGGGAACTGCTGAACGCCTGTCTGGCTGACAATCGAACCAGCGTGAACCACTGAACCAGCGGTTCATGGCCAACTCTAGGTGGGCCAGTGACTCCCACAGCACATGGTCACTGGTGGTACGGATGGACTGACAGGGACATAAAATGCCTGGAGGGCCCTTGACTAAGGAGGAAGCCCTCTTTGAGGTTTTGCTGGAAACCTGTGAAGGAAACAGGCTTGAGACGGCGTGTTGCCTCTCGTGATGAGAGCACCTTCCCTGCCCCTGCCTTCTCCGGGTTCTTTTCCTGCACTGCAGCTGAGGTTACACCTTAGATAAGACAAAGAGCAGAGCAGAGCAGAGGACAAAACTGGAGCCCCGGCTTGAATTAAATGTCTGATGGGCTCAAATAAATAAATAAATAAATAAATAAATAAATAAATAAATAAATAAATAAGGCAAAGTAGAAACCACTATCCATCTAGCCCCCAGGCATTTGTGTTTTTCAAAGGCTGAGCCCCAAATTTAACCTTCAAACTATGGGATTAACAGAACAACCTCCGGGGCCTAGCAAACTATAAATACCGACAATGACACAACCAGGGCAAACAGCTGCCGCTTTGGAGGGAAAGAACAGAGCATTTAAGCAAGCCTGGGATTTGTCCACAAGTGGGTCTGGGGGGTACGGAGGCCCCCGTTGTTCCGGGGCTTTAAAGGGAAATGAATCTAAATGTTTGTGTGTGTGTGTGTGTGTGTGTGTGTGTGTGTGTGTGTGTGTGTGTGTGTGTGTGTGTGTGTGTGTGTGTGTGTGTATGCATTTTTTGGTGCTACAGTTCAACTTGGTAGTAAAACCACACTTCCACAGGATGGAACTCTCTCAGACTGGTGCAGTGGTACTGCCCAACTCAGTTTTGATTCGCACATGTGCAAATTTATGTTGTTGGACGCCCAGAACTGGGAGGTATGGTGCGTCGGACAATACTGGGGCATCTGACCCAGACAAAAGCAAAGTTCCATGTCTCTAGTGAAACAGCATTTGAGAAAAAGAGAAACAGAACATGGGAACATGGGAGGGCCCTCTTTCTTTCTTTCTTCCTTCCTTCCTTTTCCTTCCTTCCTTCCTTCCTTCCTTCCTTCCTTCCTTCCTTCCTTCCTTCCTTCCTTCCTTCCTTTCTTCCTGTTGTACAACACACACAAGCTCCATCCAACATGACAGAGAGAAACGGGAGCCCAACAACAACACCCAAACCCCCAACTTTTCCAAGCTCTGAAGATGACACGTGTATCCACCCTAGACAATGCAAACAACATACCTCCCAGTCGAGAACTGATGCCTGCCACTGCGCAATCTTGTCAATGTTCTCTAGTCTCCTTTTCCTCTCGTTTATCTGCTGCGTCACGTTCCTCATGACGGCAAGGGCTGCAGCCACATACCTGTAGTCGCTGGGCAGAAGAACAGGGAAGGGCAGGTGAGGATAGCATTTTAAAATGGCTTACAGAGCACAGGGTGGGCAACCAGCTCCATCAGGGTGTGTTTCTGTGTCACTATCGCCCAGCAATGTTCCACTGAGTTGGAGACCATTTTTATCACCAAGGATCTATGGTGGAGTGCGCCCTTTTCCCTTTACCCTCCTCTTCCCCTTTTCCTTTCATGTTATGTCTTCTTGCGTGGGGGAGTCAGCAGAGACCGATGCACTAGCAACAAAAGATTGCAAGGCCCCAAAGCTAGGAGAACAATGCACGGCCAGCTTAACCCCCGGCAGGTACGCCCATTGGTGGCCACTGAACGAATTGTGTGGCATCTCCTTTGGAAAGGAGAAAGGTGTGGTAAAAATACTCTAAAATAAAAAATAAAAATAAAACAAATTATTCACTGGCAGTGCTGGGGAAAGGAAGGAACCCTCCCCGGTTATTATTCAAGCTTGGTTATAAGGTTTTAGAACCCTGTGGTTTTAATATGGAATGAGCTTGCTTTTCATGCATGTGTTAGGAACAACCTTGAGTGCAAGAATAACGGCTGTATAAATATTTAAAAGAGAGAGAGGGAGAGTGGTGGTGAACTCCTGACTCTTGCAAAGGAGCTTAATCCCTGGGTTAGGGTTTTTTTTTTTAAAAGTATTTCCATTTTTAGGAGGGAGGACAACTGGAAGAGAGACGAGAGACCTCCACAGGGTGGAGGTGATCATCTCTTGGTCTTCTCCCTTTTGGTGTCCTCTTGTCACCTTTTCAGTGCAAAACTGATGGAAAAGACACTGCTTTGGACTAGAATTATTTAAAATATATTTTATTATTTCATCCAGCTCATCTCATTTAAAATGACCCAAGGAGAAATACCGAAGAATGCAAGAAGAGTCCTGCTTTCATGGACCCAGACTTAAGCCTCATCCAATATTTGGTCACCCCAGGGGCCAATATGTTCACTATTGTGGGAACAGGAGAACCATCCCATGACTGTCCCTGAAATGGATTTTGGCTAGAAAGCATTGCCACTAGACACCGCCATGGAGGTACCTGTGGTCCTGGGCAGTGTACTTGAGCAGTTCGGCCAGCTGCAGGGGGTACTTGCAGATCTTCTGAACGGGGGTCAAGAGGAACCCATCAATGGCAATGTCAATCATCTGCTGCAAGAGACGGCACGCCTCGAAGAAGTGCTGGTACCGCCCATCTTTCATGAGCTTGGAGAGCTCCATGCACGCATCCAGGTGATTGTTACAGTACTCTGAATAGATCCAGAAGCCATCTTGCTGCAGGAGGCAGGCCAAGGAAAACATTGGTTTGGAGGAGAAGGGGAAAGAGAGAAAGAGAGAGAAGTTGATGAGGCACTTGGGAAATCATGGGCCAGCATAATCATAAGGTCCAAAGAGGCACCAAGAGGCTTATCTGTCAGAGAACCATATGTGAGTTGGGGGTCTCTTCATGAGAGCACCTAAAGATGTAGGACAGGCTGGAACTCCAGATGTTTTTGACTGGCTATTCTGGGAGTTGTAGTCAAAACATTTGAAATGCTGAAGGTTCACCACCACTGGGGATCAGAGTTTTGGAAATAACAGGTTTTCAATGCCAAGATCTGTAATCCACCACACACAACAGGTACTACACATGGCTAGTAGGATACAAAACTCCCACCCTGGGTCAAATACAGTTGTTCCCTACCTGGGGGTCAGGACCCCTTTGTTGGAGTCAGCAAAGACCTTGGTTTTCACAGGCCTCCAACTGAAGAAGCTGACTTAAGGTGCTAAACAAGGTGCTAACTGGCAATTCCCAGCTCTCTGTCTTTCCGTTTGCCTAATCCCTCGAGTGAAAAAAATGTCCCAGCGCCGAATTGAAAACTTAAAATTAAAAATAAAAATAAAACTGTTTAGAGACTAAGACCTCAAAAGCACCCTTTTGCATCAGATCAAGCAATCGCACTGGGCAGAACGCCAATCTTTATAGTGTGTCATCCCTTGGTCTGAATTCAAGTTCTCCTGTGTCCAGTCTGACATAAACTTCAGTGTAAAAGGACAGTGTAGCCAGTCCCTAGTATTGGTCTGGAACAAGGGCTACCAAAAAGCACAAACACAACCTCTGAAAGCTGCACCTTGTGTGGCTTTTCCTGGTCTCTGCCCTGCTTCCTTTCTTAGGTAGTTCTGTCAAATGGTTTCCTTGCCTCTTTGTTGGAAAAATGACAGCTGAAGCTAAACTTTCTGACCTTTAGTGGTGGAAAAAAATACCGCACCCGACCCAGCTTGGAGCAAAGCCATCGTGTCCACAGATGGGTTGTGACAGTTCCCACTTCCCTTGATTTCCTCGGTGGTTTTCCTTTTCAGAGGACTCTTGAGAGACAGAAGCACAGCTATGGCAGCCCCATGAAAGCCAAGCCAAGCCCTAAGAGCGAGAATCCACATTTCCAGCCAGGAAGGGTCCCTGTGATGCTCATTTCATGCGTCATGAGCATCGACCGTGGGGTTTCTTCCAGAGGCTCCGCAGTGCCCCTGGTGTGAAAGGTGGCCCTGACAGGCTGCTGGTGAAAATAATGCAATGACACAGAAGGAGAGGCAGCATCCTGAAGTGCAGTGTGGTCTTATATAATGGCCAAGACTGCACAGGAAAAGTGGAGGAGGAGGAGGAAGCAAGACCGGGAAATTTTTGTGACATTTCTTGACATATTTTCAACAGCAGCTGATGCACCAGGTCCTGTAAGGGTAGGGTGGACCTTCTGAGAGGCATTCATTTGTCTCCCTCCATTTGTGTGTGTGTGTGTGTGTGTGTGTGTGTGTGTGTGTGTGTGTGTGTGTGTGTGTGTGTGTGTGAGAGAGAGAGAGAGAGAGAGAGAGAGAGAGAGAGAGAGAGAGAGAGAGAGAGGTATTATGTAACACAGGGCTGTTCAACTTTGAACAGGCTGAGGTCTACTTTTTCCAGCCCAAAGTGCCCGAGGGCTACTACACTAAAACCTCTACTCATGAAGTTTATTTGTTCCAAGCACATGCTCATAAGTTTTTAAAAAATATAAGTAGAGCAGCGGTTTCCCAGAGGAATGCATTGAAAACCAATCAATCCATTCTGGAGGGAACAGATTTCAATGTGCCATGGCCCTCGAACTGCCCTGCTTAGCTGAGACAGTGGACTGGCAGACCCAGAACATTGCTGGGGCAGTGGTGGTCCTTGGGATGGGGGAGGGAGGGGTGGAGAACTAATCCCCTCCCTTTTTTATTGATGGCCGGCGGGCTACTTTTGAACCCTTTGTGGGCTACCGGTAGCCCACGGTCTACCTGTTGTGCAGCCCTGATGTACCACAACGTAGCCAGTAGAGTGTAATGAAGGGGTTGGGTACCTTTGACCTTCTAGATATTTCTGCCCACAACTCTCACATCCCTTTCTCATATCAGGGATAAGGACATCCCTTCTGCTTCCTGTGTGATACAAGAGTACATGGATTGAGGGGAGACACTCCGATCCATGACAGTATCTGTGCATTTCTAGTTTTTCATGAAGTCCCCATTTCTGCAGATGGACCTAAACAGCAGTGAGTGAGGGAATGGGTTTAAAAGGGCAATAGGCAACACTCTCTTTTTGTTGCCTTCTTAAAAGAGCACTGATTCTGCTTTTCCCCTCTGTTCCCACCTTTCCTGAAATTAGTTCACAGAATCTGAAGTTAGTCACTTGAGAAACATGCAAATGTCCTTAATTCATCTTATTTCACAGATTCATCTGAAGACAGAGTAGGTTCAGAAATTGAAGGAGATGAAGAACAGATCTCCTTCCTTCCTTCCTTCCTTCCTTCCTTCCTTCCTTCCTTCCTTCCTTCCTTCCTTCCTTCCTTCCTTCATTCGACAGATTTTAAGATGCCCAGTATGAAGCCCCTTAATCCAAACTGTCTAAAATTCTGCATATTTTGCAATCTATTGAATCTTGTCAGATGTTTAAGGAGTTTACCAGTTCTGAACCAGAACTCCTGAGTACTAGCTTGTCACTCTGTTCCCTGTACCACACTTGGTATTTCCACGTGCCTAGCTGTAGCCAAAAGAATCTAGATCTACAGAACTGAACCCTACCATGGAGAAGACCAACTTTTCTTATGTAATCATGACAGATCCTCTGAGTTGGATCCAGCAACGCGTTCTCACTCTGAAGAAAGCAGGGAGTAAAAGGTCGTTGTGCGTTGGCAACTTGCATTTTTTTTGGAAGGGGGGATGAGGATGAATCAGCTTTTTCTGCAGCCTGGGCCTCTATCACATGGTTTGAAAGAAACGAGGCTGTTTGGATTAAAGAGGTGCCTGTGCAGGGGTGGGGAGGAGGGAGAGCCAATTGTCCCAAATTATGTTATCAAGGAGAACAGCTCAAAACCAACTCACCTCCCACTACTGAGGCGCCCAACGGCTATGCGCTTCATCGTGTCCCAATGGGCATATGCAGGCATTTACATGAGTCAAAATGATGTGAACTCTCTGTCCGCTTTGGAGGTTTACCCTCTAGAGACCCTGGGCAACAATGGAATATGTGCAGGCCCTTTTAAAAGCAACACTCAACCATGTCCTTTCAAGCTAAAGCAGAGGGCTCACCAGGGCTGTGGAAATAAATTACCCTTCCTTCCTTCCTTCCTTCCTTCCTTCCTTCCTTCCTTCCTTTCTTTCTTTCTTTCTTTCTTTCTTTCTTTCTTTCTTTCTTTCTTTCTTTCTTTCTTTCTTTCTTTCTTTCTTTCTTTCTTTCTTTCTTTCTTTCTTTCTTTCTTTCTTCCTTCCTTCCTTCCTTCCTTCCTTCCTTCCTTCCTTCCTTCCTTCCTTCCTTCCTTCCTTCCTTCCTTCCTTCCTTCCTTCCTTCCTTCCTTTCTTTCTTTCTTTCTTTCTTTCTTTCTTTCTTTCTTTCTTTCTTTCTTTCTTCCTTCCTTCCTTCCTTCCTTCCTTCCTTCCTTCCTTCCTTCCTTCCTTTTTCTTTCTTTCTTTCTTTCTTTCTTTCTTTCTTTCAATTGCGTACAGTAATAACAAAAGGTTCTCTCTCTCTCTCTCTCTCTCTCTCTCTCTCTCTCTCTCTCTCTCTCTCCTTCCTCCCTCCCCTCCCTCTCTCTCTCTTCTACAACCCTCAACCGTAATGATGGTGGTAGGAATTCTGGCCATTGTAACCCACATAAAAATGACCACCTTTCTCTTTCCTCTGCCTGGGCGAACTTCTGAGAAAGGAGACATTACTTTCTGAACTACAACTCCCAGAATCCCCACTTGGCAGTGACATTCTGGGGAGCTAGAGTCCATCAAGACCCCTGTGCCCACCTCTGGCATGGCCCCACCATACGGGCAGCAAGCCTGTGAGAAGTACATATGGAGGAAGGGGCTGTTTCCCTCATCCTGCGCAGACACCTTCAGCTGCTTTGAAGGACCCTCTGCCTAGCCAAGGACCCGAGGAAGAGTCCCCTGGCCACCGGGTCACCCTCTTTAGGAAGAAGGAGCCCAACTGTAGTCACAGCCTTGGGGGTGTCCCTGGCCCCCTTTCCCAGGCTCCCACTTACGTGCTCCAGAAAGCACGGCCCGATTTCGCTCAGGTGGGGGTCCTCGTTATTGTACTGCTTCTCCAGGTCCCTCACGAAGCCCATCTGGAACCGGTAGATGTCCTCAATGTTGCCGAAGATGATCTTCAGCTGCTCGTCGCTGAACATGTCCCGCCTCTTTCGGCACTGTTTCAAGTAACCCTGCGAGGAAGGGAGGAAAGGAGGCGCCCATGAGGAACGACGCCCGTCCCGACCAAAGAGACGCTGGCAAGGAAAGAGGCAGCAGCTCCAGAGAGACAGCCGTCTCTCCTAGAGTAACAAGCGTCACCGCCTGTGGGCAACACTGCCAACCCCAAGGATCACACGGCGTTTTCGCTGTCGATCCTATGGCACCGCACATTAACATTAACAATGAATGCAACGACAGGATAACGCATTAAAAAACCTTCTCCACCCAATGTTTGTACAAACGGGTTGGGTTTTCAGCCTCGGAAAACAGATCGTGGATGACACGGAGCCTTGCATGCTTCCATCCCAGTTTCTCTCCTCCGCGTTCTCTGCTTTAATAAGCTTGCTGTCTGCCTTCGGGCATTTGTTACTCCAGACAACCACCGCATGCTTCCTAACGGTAGGGCTGGCCATGAAGTAACAAGTGCATAAGACCCAAAGAAGAGAAAGAAGCATGGATGCCTGCAGACATCCTCCAGGTTGGAGAGATAGGTAGGAGATCTCTCCGTGCCATTTGCAGGGAATCGTAAGCAGAGGAAGACCTCTGCTTGGGAATTCCCCTTGAAGCCAAATGGTGAGCCGCTGTGTGAGACAGAATGCTAGACTGGATGGGCTGTGGCCTGTCCCAGCAAGGCTGTGCTTAGGTTCTTAGGTTCTTATGCACGGCAAGCCAGGCTCCTGATGGCACACATTGTCAAACCATAGCTGGCCCCCTTGCACCATGAAGACTATAGGTAACCAAGAAGGAGCACTCCTGGAGGATATGGAAATGGGGAAACTCTACCTTTTTACCTAAGCCAGGAGTCTAGAACAGTGGTGGCCAAACTTTGGCCCTCCCGATGTTTGAGACCACAACTCCCAGAATTCCAAGCCTGTATTGCCAATGACAAAGGACTGTGGGAGTTGTGGTCCAAAACATCTGGAGGGCCAAAGTTTGGCCATCACTGGAGAAGCTGCTAGACTGCAACACACAACCAATGACTGAGACACATGGCCATTAATGGGGTAGACCAAACAGCATAGAGAAGACGCATGCAGAGAATATATAATCTTAGAACTGCAAAGCTGGCAGGGACCCTCTGGAACGTCCAACTCTTCCCCTTGTCAAGGAGGCTTGGAAGGGAAACAAACTCCCAAACTCTGGCTCCGTAGCCAGAAACGTATGCCACTGAGCTATCCAGCTGATATGTCACAAAGTCTTGGGGTGCAATTCTGCTTAGAAGCTTTGGGGTTCACCACCAGCAGGTAAGTTGACCTAGTACCCAGTCAAAGTAATCTAGAAGGGTTTCTGCACTGACTTTTTGGTACGTTTACTACTGTTACACAAGACAAACGTCACACATCCATGGCTCGCTCTATCATGCACGCTCAGGTTCAGGGGACAGATGACTGACCAAAAATCAGATGCTGGAAGAGATTGCTTGCTGACGGGCTATAAATAGCTGCCAAACCATTTCTTGTTCAAGTACTTTTCCATGTAATCCCCCTGGTATTGTGGGAAGCCGAGCCGTTGTTGCAGGAGGTTAAGAGCTAAGTTTCCAGAGCCTTGGACGCAAGGGAGCCAGGAGATGTGACGCAATCCATCATCATTCATCAATCTCTCCATGCTTTGAGAAGCTGGAAATGGAAGTGATGGATCTGCTGATGAATGACCTATATCGTTCTTTTACCAGATTTAAGATCTCATTTGTCTCATCTTCTTTTTTCAAAGTCCATATTGGCATGGCAGGGTGGGGGTTGGGGGAAATCCTCCCGCTTATTTTTGGCCAGAGAAATTCAGGAAATCAGGCATCTTTCTATGAAGAGGATATTATTCCAATCGTTTCTTAAGGGTGGAGGGTTGCCAAAAGTGGCATTACAGCTGATCCTTTCTTCTGGATTAATTTGAGATTGAATTTCTAAAAATGGCCAAATATTGGGTAGCTCCTCTCCTACAAGGCTCCGTGGGGAACTGAACACCCAACCTCTAGCTCTGTAGTTCAGTTCTTAGTAGGGATGGGCACCTTACGAATAATGAAACACTGTTTTGTCATTTCGTAAGCTTATGAATCGTTTCATAAGCCTAAAAAACGCCAGGCAGCATTTCATAATGAAACAAAACAGAA
This sequence comes from Phrynocephalus forsythii, assembly GCA_029282475.1. Lineage (NCBI taxonomy): Eukaryota > Metazoa > Chordata > Lepidosauria > Squamata > Agamidae > Phrynocephalus > Phrynocephalus forsythii. The sequence continues at coordinate 2,196,293 of JAPFRF010000015.1, forward strand.
TGCTTTTTTGGTGTTTTAAATTAACTGTTTTGTTACTATGTAAAGTGGTTCCTCTGGGTCCAAATTTGGTGCCTCTAAGACCCAGGGAGCCATTTTTAGAGTTACAAAATGATTCGTAAGTGTTTTGTTTTGTAAAGATTATTTTTTTAAAAAAATGACTTGAAACAAAACAAAACAAACGGGAGCTAAAATGAAATGCAACCCACATTTTTCATTTTGTGCCCATCCCTAGTTCTTAGACTCACTGAGATATCCACATTTATCCAGAAATGCATGAGCCATCATACTCAATGACACTTTAAAGACCACCACTCACTCATTCATTCATTCATTCATTCATTCATTCATTCATTCATTCATTCATTCATTCATTCATTCGTTTCTAAACCTCCCATCTATCCAGCAGTCACTCTGGGAAGTGTACAACAACACATCCATTAGAAATAAGCAAAACTCAAACAAGATCAACAAAAAAATCAACCATAAATAACAACATTGAAATTACAGAACAAAACAAAAGTTAATGTAAAACTGATCATGTGGTTCAACCCATGCTTAGGAGGGCTTATTAAGAATGGTGTGATTCAGAAAGCCTGCTGGAACAGACAGGTTTTTAAAGACGTCTTTAAAATGTCCAGGGAGAGGGGCTGGGCAAATCTCAGGTGACAGCTTGTTCTAAAGCAAGGGAACATCCACCAAAGAGGCCCGGTTCCTTGTTTTCACCCTCTGGGCCTCTCTCGGGAAAAGCACCCACCTATGGAAGAAGGCAGACTGTCATGTACTGCAGTCCCAAACCCTTTAGGTCAGACAGGTTTTTAAAAGCTGCTGTGTAAGAAAATGCAAGCCCCAGCAGAAGTCAATGGGAAGGTTCAAACAGTCCCCTTTAATTATTCTGAAGCCCAGAGAAAACACAATTCAACCTAGTCCAAAGAAGCCGCAACTCATTAAGTTGTCTCTCCCCCATCTCTCTGCCTCCTTCTCTCCCGCCCCCCACCAAGCAGGCAAATGGCTCTGGCTTTATAACCTTAATTTAGGGGGAATGAGTTTTTCTGAAGCAGAGGCCGGCCTGGCGCTTGAGCAAATGGAAACCTGCGTGGCCAGTCTCCTCCAGTTTAAAACAACATCAGAAAGATCCGCCAGCCCTCCGCCACCCGGCTGAATTTCTCATCTGATTCCATTTGGGGTCATAATGCATAAAGAGAGAGACTTAGGAATCAGGATTGCCTTGGCACAGCGCCTGAGGCTCACCAGACCTGGAGCCATTGCAACGCAACCATCGGCCTCACAACACACTCAACTTACAAGGTCCCGTTCAGGCCCCAAGGAGCCTCCATTCCCTCTGTTTAAAGCCCTTTCTTTCCACTGCCATGAAAACTCCCATGACCTGGAGAGAAATAAGGATAGGTACTCTGTGTGCTATTTTCCCCCCACCAGGTGAGAAGATAGATCATGATGATTAAAATGTTGTGAACCATAAATTGATTGACTTCTACGCAAATGTTGGCAGGTTCTGTGGGGCAGTTGGAGAGGAAGGACCAGGGGTTCCCCCTTTTATTCTGCTCTCGGTGCGTGTGCGTGTGCGTGTGTGGTGTGTGTCTGTTTCAGTTGAACTGAGTCCACCAACTCAAGAGCCCCCCCCCCTTTTGAGGCTGACACTAGACGATGCACAGGGTCCCCTTCTACAAAGAATGGAAGGAGAGTCATTCGTTTCTACACCGCCCGGGGACCCCAGCTCAAAGCTACAGGTTTGGACCTCAGGCAATGAAGCCACATTCAGGAGAAACTTCTGTACTCTGTTTTCCTTCTACAGCCCATGGTTTTGCTCACTTATCAGATGCTAAAAATTTCATTCCTGTTGTCTACATGCCTAGAAAATCTCAGAAAGCTGCCTGCTCTCTTTGACACCGTTTTAAACCCCATTCCTCTACCAGGTGACATTTTTATGCTCCCAAAACTCTGCCGGGTTGCAGGAGGCCACAGGGAAACAAGATCTACAAGGTAGCCCATATTGTGACGCTCATTAAAAGTCACTGCTTCAATAATAACACATTCCTTCGTATTTGTTGGAAGTGACGACCACCGTGAATATGAAGCCATTTTTTAAAATCGATTTTTGTTTTGTCTGCTTGTTTTTCTTTTATTCTTTCTTTTGGCCCTCCGCCTTTTGTCCCTATTTCCTCCTTTGGGGGCTTTTGGAGGCATTCGGAGGGTGAAATAACTTATTTATAAATTTGTGATTTGTCTGCTTGGTTACAAATAGTGACAAATTGCCATTTTTGAGATGTGGGCCCATCTCTAACTACAACCCATTTACAAATCATGTCCCAACAAAAAAAAAATATTCACCACCTATATATTCTCCTTGCCGCCATCCCATGGAACAGGAGGGGGGGGCAAATCCAAAGCCTTGTGCTCTGCTTTTGATCACCATATTTGGAGGAGAAGGATCAGGATATGGCAAGAAAGGCCATTTTCCTGGCAGGAAAGAGCTTTCTCTTTTTTCTTCAATAAACCAAACCACCTTCCAGCCACGTTAAAGCAGCTGCCTTGATGCTCCAAAGCAAGGCTGCTCTTTTTTAATGAGAGCCACTGAACATCCCAGGAATGTCACTACAGGACGATTTCTCATCACTCTCCCTGGGGCATCTTTGCAGGGCTATAGGGGCTGCCCCCAGCAATCATCTTCAACCTTAGCTACCATCTGTCATTTCTATTCAAGGCCTTGTCTGTGCTTTAGCCCCGTGGAGAGCCCTGTTCAACATGTGCGTGAGAAAGTTGACCCTCTTCATCTATTTAATAATACAGTTCTACCCATTATATAGGCATATTGATAACTGCATTTCCCCCTTCTCTTTAGCTTTTACCTTTTTCTTTGCATTCAGTTTAGCTCACGGCCTTCCCAAAGGGCAGCTTATTCCACATTTATTCTATATTTTGAGGGCAGGAGAAGGGGAGAAGAGTCCCTCTTGGACTGCCACCCCCAGAATTCCTGTCTGGCATCATGGGAGTTGTAGTGAAAAACACACCTTTCTAAGCTTTGCAGTGACACAACTGTATTTAGAGCGCATTAGAGGGGGCTTTTCTGGCAGCAAGCAAGGGGACAGCTTGCCTCACGCTGAAATATCATGGAAAAAGGTTTCCAATGTGGGCATACATACCATATCATCATGTTTCCTCCCTCTAATATTTAATTGGTAAATTAATTCATGCTACAAGAGGGAAAATAAAAATTGTCTTGGATATGGGCATTGTTAGGGCTGCTCTAAAATTTCCAAGAAAACCATTTTTGACAGAGTTTTTAAAAAATAAAGGTTTTCTCTGACGTTTAAGCCCGGTCATTTCCGACTCTAGGGACTCATCTCCGTGTGTTAGCCAAAAAGCCAGAGTTTGTCCATAGAGATATTTCCGTGGCCATGTGGCCAGCAAGGCTCAATCCATAGATGGTATCTACTTCTCTACTCACATTTTTATATGCATTCAAACTGCGGGCTTGGCAGGTAAGCGATGAGACAAGCCATTAAGGTCACCCCATTGTGCGGATTTGAACTACTGACCTTCTGATTGACAAGCCCAGGGACTTAGTAGTTTAACCTGCAGCACCCCAGCAAAAAATAAAGAAATCTTTTTGCATGTATTACCAGAATCATTCTCTAGAGGGAGGCAGAGACTGTGCTTGTTAGCAAAGAATTCTGTACACAGCATGGTCTCTGGTACCCTCTAGCGTCCTATTCTGGTGATGCACATGAAAAATAATTTTCTGTTTTTTTCTTCTTCCTTTTACATTAAAGAACAGGATACTTGCTTCCTTTCGACACCACCCTCACCTTTCTCACAGGAACTCTCCTTGCTCCTGTGCATTTTCTAGATTTAAAATAATTTAGGGCAGTAGGATTTGGAAATGGCAGGGCAGTACCTACAGAACTGAGGGGATTTGCTTGCCATGGATCTATGAACCATGATCAGAGGGATCCTAGCAGAGACATGTCCAGTCATGTAACCCTACTGTCAGTGCTCATACAAGGTTGACCTCACTGGACCAGCAGAATCATGGGTGGGCAAATCATGATTTCCCCAGAACTGCACCATGGGGAAGGAGATGGTTCTAAATCAATGTAGTCCCCTTGCCTGTCTTAGGTCCTTTTCACTCGCGCGAAACAAGCAAGGAGAGGGTGACCTACCTCACAGATATCCTTCAGATGTTTGATATAATGGCGCTCTGTGCTCATGATCTCATTAATGACGTTGGCTCTCATCTGGTCTCGGTTTTGGAGCGTCCGCCCGAGACAGAGGCAGTCAGCAGCATTTGGATCCAAGTGTCCATTCTGTACTTCACTTGTCCCTTCCTCAACTCCATCTTCTTGGTTGACCCATAACTGTTGGGAAAGAAAATGCACTTGATATTAGCTCCAACTCATTCTTTTGATCTCCTCTCTGAACATTTCCTGGCGGAATCATAAAGAGGATCTAAACCAATGGTTTCCAAACTTTGGCCCTCCAGATGTTTTAGACCGCAACTCCCACAGTCCTTTGTCATTGGCAATATAGGGTTGGAATTCTGGGAGTTGTGGTCTAAAACATCTGGAGGGCCGAAGTTTGGACATCCCTGATCTAAAGAGAACCTCTTCCTTCTTGTAGACCTTCATTTTTCCAGATCCTGCTGAACCCTCTGGCTACAATTGTCACATGAATGAAGCCAGAATTAACTTCTTGTATTGTTCAGAAATTTACTCTTAGCCAGTCCCCTCCCACTCTGTTTTTCTGTGGGATGATCATGCCCCCTCCAGATGCTCCTGGAGGCATGCTTCTTCAACCTTTTTTTTCCCCATGACGAGGAGAATCTGGGAGAAAGGTGGAGGTTGCAGCAACAGGATTAAGAAAGACTAGGGCAGTGAGTAAGAGATTTGAATCAGAAAGAGCCGGAGAGATGAAGAAGGCAGTGCTGATGTGGACACTTAGATTGCTAAGGCCCTAAGGTTTTATTTGCATTCCAAGTATGTGATCTACCATTGCCACTGCTGTGAAGTACAGTCAAGCTGCATTCAATTCATGGCGATCCTGGTAGGTTTTTCAAGGTGCATGAGATATTTCAGGAACGGTTTTACCAGTGCCCCCAGTGAGCTTCTGCGGCAGAGTGAGGAATTTGAACTCAGGTCTCCCGAGTCATTGTCTGTTATTACGTCTACTACACCACATTGCCTTTCAAATGTATTGGCATCAACATTTTTTTTAAAAAAGATAAAAATGTAGGGAGGGAGAAAGCAGGAAGATATGATCTACACACTCTGATTTTCTACCATGTTGACTCTACTGTGGTGGTGCAGACAGGGGGTGGGGGAGACAGGAAAAGTAACACTACAATCTCTCTCTCTCTCTCTCTCTCACACACACACACACACAAGACAGACAGAGAGAGAGAGAGAGAGAGAGAGAGAGAGAGACCCCAGCTTTGCCATCGACAAAAACATAACTGCTCAAAATAAACAACGAATAAAAAGCTTCCAACCAGCCTCTGAGTTCAGAATGAATTGAAGAGCACCACTGCATTTAACACGACCCCCTCGGGCAATTGAGGGAAGGAGATAAACTGAGCTTTGCAAAAGAGCCATTTGGGTGATCTCTGTCACTGACTGTCACTGTTTGTGCCAAGACAAGCTACGCACTCTCTGGATAGGGAGGTAAAAGCACAGGCTCTCCAGGGATCCTCCTGGTATATTTCCCAGGGATGGAGCCAAATCTTGGGACTCAAGACCCAAACCCAAGTCTGAGTCTTCTGCCCTGAGTCCCAAACCTTGGGTCCAAGTCTCTAGTCCCATGGCAGATATTGCTTGATTTATATTCCTGTCTTGAGCAGGGGTTGGGACGCAATGGCCTTAGGGCACCCTTCCAACTCCACTATTCTGTTCTATGATAGGATGAGGATGCGGGTGAGATCCTGAAACATCTCACTAACACCATCCCTTTTCAGGGCGGATACCTGTGGGGTTCCCCACCACCACCACCCTTGGCTGTTTCTTCTCTCCCCTTTGGCCCCGTTATAAATTCGATGTCTCCCATTTGTTGATATCAAATCAAAGGAAAGCTGGAACCAGAAGATATTATATCCAGTCTCTTTCGTCATGGCAGTGGATCTGGCAGATGCCAGGGAGGAGAAGAGATTTCTCACGGCAAACATGCACATCTGGAGCCCCCATATCAGAATCATCACATCCTCTTCTTCATTATTCAGTAGATACATGCAAACCTCTGTGTGATACGGAGCTGTCTGCATTTTGCGGGAATTGTTTACTGAAATGATGATTATGTCGGAGAACTGGGGCAAGCAGAAACTTAAGTGAAACAGCAAACCAAGACTAAATAGAAAGGGAGGGTGAAGAGTCTTTGATTTCCTCCACCCACCCAGTTATATAAGAACCCCTATTTCCTGACTAACTAACACTTTGTACCTTTGCTGCGATAGTTCAGCCACGAGTCCGTTTTAATGTCTTGGGCGATGAAGCAGAAACGAAAGGTGGAGAATGCGGATGTCAGCTTCTGTTTTAACGTCCTGCTCCATCAGAGATGGAAGGAGAGAGTTGGGCGGGGAGGGGGGGACCCACTTCCTCCACTATTCTGAAGCTTCTAGGGGCAAGGCCAGGGTCAATGAGAACCAAAGTTGCCAAGGAGAAAGCATCCCTTGTACCTGGCAGGCTTAAAAGCAGCCTTTTGTGTCTGGGGCCAAGCAAGTGACCAAGAACTAAAGAGGTTTTTTTTGGGGGGGGAGGAGATGAAGTCTCATTTCATTCCATGTAATGGAAAAATATATTACTGGGTGAAAAATGTGCCAATACATACTTTGACCATTCATAAAATCATAGAATCATAGAGTTGGAAGAGACCTCAAGGACCATCCAGTCCAACCCCCTGCCATGCAGGAACCCCCATTACAATATTTCCGACAGATGGCCATCCAGCCTCTGCTTAAAAACCTCCAAGGAAGGAAACTCTACCACCCTTTGTGGCAGCATATTCCACTGCTGAACAGCTCTAGCTGTCATGAAGTTCTTCCTAATGTTCAAAACCATTATGGTTTAGCCCAGAGAAAGAGTATGTATGTGTGTGTGTGTAAAGCAGGCATGTCCAAACTTCAGCCCTCCAGATGTTTTGGACCACAGTTCCCAGAATTCTAAGCTTAAATTGCCAATGACAAAGGACTCTGGAAGGTGTGGTCCAAAACATCTGGAGGGCCGAAGTTTGGACCTGCCTGGTGTAAAGTGTTTTTATTTATCCTCCTTTTGGCCCACAAGGGGCCCTTAAGTGGTGTCAACACCCGATGAACCTGTCGAAACAAAGCCATGACCATTGACTTATGTGTAAACGAGATGTGGTTCACTGAGGAATGAAGGAGTCCAATTCTGGGATCTTCCCTTGCTGGGTGCCCATTTCTGAATGGCAGTGAGCACAACAGGGGTACACCATCATGACACTGGAGATGTCCACATTCAGTCCGGCCTTTTCTAGATACAGTTTGGTGTTGCTTTTCATGCTGGCGACGCAGGCACAGTATTAGAAGGCAATGCCAGGGCATTTTCTGCTAGTTTGGATGGTGGATCCAGAAACAACATCCCATATTCAGGACACAGAGAGTTGTGTTTTAGTTTTGTTTTTGAAGGAGTGGTTTTCCTGGCTTTTAAAAATAAAAGTGTAACAGTACAAACACAACATACCTAAATGGACAACAGAAAAAAACTCTACTTTAGGAATCAGGTTCCATAAAGTAAATTAGCAATTTGTGCGGCAGCAACATCTATTCACCAGCATCCTGCAAGTGTTCATGGCACAAGGAGCAAATGCTCCCACAAACTAGTTCAACTCCCAGTCATTTCTCTGCAGGTGGTCCATGAAAGCTTGCCTTTCATTTTTGATGAGCCCAAGTCATCTTGAAGTAGAAGGATGGTGAACTGACGGGGCGGAGTGGGGGGGGATGCTGCAGAAATTTTATCTGGTGATGACTCAACCGTGTTTGGGGCCTCCAAGAGTTACATCCCATACAGTTTTAATTGGTCCAGGGAACCCAGTAGTAACTTTGCCAAACTCATCTCTCACGCTTGACTTCCGTGCTCACTCAACCTTGCTTGATGGTTGGGCTCAGACAACACAGCAGTTGAACAGACAAATTAGGGGTGACACTCTTTTTTTTTTTTGTACCTTGCTAGATGTTGTCTCCAGTGCTCTTTTTTCAGTGTCCGACTCTACACCAGATCCTTACATCAGTTATGACTATGCAAGGATTCAGCTTTGCTTTAATTGCAGAGAACTACTCTGCAAGATTTTTGTTTCTTCCGTTTTTGCTTAAGAACGGGGTGTATTTCAGGTTAATCTCTAGCTCCAAGCCTGGATCAAGAAATTTTGCTGGCACAGGCGAAGAATAAGATGACGATGAAGGACAGTTTCGTCACTTGGGGAAGCCAACAGGATAGCTGAAGACCCCAGGTACAGTCAAGCTGCTGGCTATGACAGCTGGTGATTAGTGAGAAAGGATAAGGCTAAAGGTAGGGACTAAGACAGTGGTTCTCAACCTGGGGGTCGGGACCCCTTTGGGGGTTGCACAACCATTTCACAGGGGTTGCCATGAGCCAGTGATGAAAAAGGCACAAACGGCTTGAGTCTGGAGGAGGAGCGGGAGGTATGAGAGTCTTTCAGTTCTCTCACTGAGCTGACTAGCACCACAGACAGTGGTGCATCATGGAAGAGGTCCATGGGAACCCCTCCCCCAAATCTTGCACTTCCCAGTTCCCTGTCTCCACACCGAGATGTGCCTGAGTACCTTCCAAAGACATGAAATCTCATCCAGCCTAGATGTTCAGAGCCGTGTGTGTGACCAAAGCGGAAAAGCCCAGCGCCGACATTGACTTGAAAGGAAAGATGGTGGAAGAGGAAGATTCTGCACCGGCAGTTCTCATTTGAACCTCTGACACCGCCTTCCCGGTCGTCGGCTTGACAGAACATTTCCCTCTCTCGCTCGGATCCCTCGAGCCGCCTCCCCGCGAGCTGCTCGGAGTTTTGTGCCAAGAGTGTGGGAGGGAGAAGCATTCCTGACAACTGGCACTGTTTGTACGACCAGGAGGGAGGGTGGAAACAGCACAGAGGACTACAAAAGCCATGGGAGCTCATGTGAGAAGCAAAGGCAGCCATGTAGTAGACACAAAACGCTCCATCAAAAGACTCTTGAGATGCAGCAGCAAAGCAAAGCAAAGCAAAGCAAAGTGTTCTGCTTATATACCGCCCCATACCACTACAAGTCATCTCTGGGTGGTTTACAGTTTTAATTGCAGTGTGCAGGCTACACATTGCCCCCCCTCCCCCAGCAAGCTGGGTACTCATTTTACCGACCTCGGAAGGATGGAAGGCTGAGTGAACCTTGAGCCGGCTACCAGGGATTGAACCCCAGGTCGTGAGCACAGTTTTACCTGTAGGACAGGCATTTAACCACTGCGCCACGGGGCTCTTTTAGCAAAGAAGCAAAGGAGTAGCACTAGGGTGTTGTTACGCTTTTCTTCCCCACCTCCAGGGACCACATCTCAGGATGAAGTGGGTTCCACCAGAACATAAGGCATGGGGCAGAGGCAGGGATGGATAGAAAGGTAGAGTCCTCTCTTCATAATTGCCACTTTGCGCTGTTCATTTGGTTAAGAGGCACAAGTAAATTCCTGACCTTATCAGAGATGCAAAATGCCAACATTAGTAAATAATAAGCAACAACAAAAATTGTTTCTGAAAAAGGAATGGAGAGCACAGACCGTGCCTCTCATCAACCTCACAATAACAACAAATTTGGTATAGACCAGCAGTCCCCAACTTTGTATCCCCAGGTGGCTCTTGGATGATGACTCCCACAAATCCTGGCTAGCACAGCTAGTGGTAAAGGCTTCTGGGAGTTTTGGCCCAAGAATATCTGGAGACCCAAGGCCGGGAACAACTATCCTACATGATTGATCCTTTAGGTCAATGATTCCCAAGCATGGGTCCCCAGAAGTTCTTGGACTCCACCTCCCAGAAATCCTGGCTCACACAACTAGCATTGAAGGCTTCGGGGAGTTTTAATTCAAGAACTCGTGGAGACTCAGTGTTGGGAGCTACCAGTGTAGATGATACAGTGTTAGGCTAAGTCTTTGATGTTCAGGGTTCAAATCCCTTGCCATTCATGGCAACCCACTGGGGTGGCAATGGTTTTGAATATCTCATCTACCTTGAAAGCCTCATTGGGGTCATCATAAGTCAGAAGCAACTTGACAGCTCAGAAGTTCCTCTGTGACCACCACCACCACCACCGCCGCCACCGCCGCCACCACCACCCTCCAACAATAACTACATGGAGGCAAGAGGAATATTACTTCAGGAGCATTGGATGTGCAAGAGGTAGAAACAGAGACACTTACCCTTACGAAGCTGGCGGGAAACCAACCTTCTTCGTCATCGATCTGTCCCCACCACCAGTCCTTGTTGGAGGCATCCAGGACCTTGATGACGTCCCCTGCTTTAAACGCCAACTCCCGGTTGGCCATGGTGACGTGATCCCATACTGCCTCGGCGCTGACTATAGAACCGCCACTGATCAGCTTGAAAAAAAACAAAGCGAGAAATAATCAGCCCGGCTGTCCTCCATGGGGCAAAAAATCCCAAATCCCCTTCTCCACCCTCTGAAAACTTGAAAACAACAGCAGACATTTTTTTAAAAGCATGGCCCCAGCCAGAAAGAACATTCCTAGTTTACTTAGTATTCACCTATTTAGAGTGAAACCATCTGCAAGCCATTTCAGCCCTGCCACTGAAGAATGAGTTTTCAAACCTTCTTGGGTGATCCCTACCCCTCTGGAGCTGTTTCACCCTTGGCTTGCCTGCCACAAACCTCCTGAAAAGTAGGTCTGGGGGTGCACACGCAGTTGACACCACACTTGCTACATTCACAGGACACAGCAAGCCGGAGATCATCAAGAACCTTGGCTGGTCACAGCTGAGCATGGTGCTGGTGCACACCACTTCATCTTTCTTTCCATTCGCAGCTCAAGTAGCTAAAAATCTGACAGAGCTTCATGCTGCAACGGGACATTTTTCTATCGGCAGCTTCCCTCTTCTAGTTTGCTTCCTCCCAAAAGGAGGGAAAAGTATTTACACCCTACAGCAGGGGTATCCAGACTTTGGCCCTCCAGATGTTTTGGACCACAACTCCCAGAACTGCAAGCCTAGATTTCCATTGGCAAAGGACTGTGGGAGTTGTGGTCCAAAACATCTGGAGGGCCAAAGTTTGGAGGCCACTGCCCTATAGTGATTTCATTTGGAGAACTCAGCACACTGGTTCTTAACCTTTGATTCCCCAGATGTTCTTGGACTCAGACTCCCAGGAGCCTTCACCACTAGCTGTACTTGCCAGGATCTCTGGGAGGTGTAGTCCAAAACACCTTAGGACCCAAGTCTGGGAACTTCCCAAAACGACAGCAGAGCATTCTCAGGATCTCACCCAACTACATATCCCATGATCCCTTAGGAGGGAGCCACTTCTGTGGTATCTAACTAACACGCTGCTTGCAAACCAGACACCTCCTTCAAATGGAGATCTGCCTTCTCTAGCCCTGGGACCCATGATCAGAGCAATCGTCCGAGTCTCGGCTCGCAGTGTGTGTGAACTGATTCAACAGACATATATTTGCCACCGTGGTGAGGAGGTGGCCCAAAAGTGCCTCCAAGAGAACCAAGAGGACCAATCAGAGGATGTTATGGATTAGTGGTTCCCAACCTTGGGTCCCCAGATGTTCTTGGACTACAACTCCCAGAAGCCTTCACCACTAACTGATGCTGGCCAGGGTTGTTGCGGTCAAAGAACATTTGAGAAACCAAAGTTGGGGAGCCACTGCCCTAAACAGAACACTCAGGACATGGTGATTCACAGTACCTCGTCATTGTGGCTCCAACACTGCATTTTTTTAAAATGCTAAGTACCATCTCCATGACAATTACCAGGCAGACTACCAAGGCCCATCGTCAAATGTCAACCAGAGCATGCAATACAAGCTTGTGTGCCTTGGCTGTCAAATCTCACACGTCAACCACAACCCCGACACCCGACTTCAGCCATCAAGAACCAAGCCGCTGTTTTGTCCTCAAAGCTGGCATACGAGCCCTCTGAGAATGGCGGTTGTATGTCCCCCAGGAAGAAAAAAAACCAAATTTATGGCAGATAAAAATTATTTCCACCTTAGAAGCATTCCATCCTACACTGGGGAATCCATCTCAAAGCAGGCCTATCCCAACCCCACTCTTAAATTCCTAAGGAAAAGCATAAATGGTTCCTTTGGTCACGGTTATTTCCTGAATGCTTTACCATTGCACCATGTAACAGCCTTCTGAAATCGATGGGCTTTTTAGAACCTTCTGGCAAGAGAAGAGAAGAGACCATGGCCCCAATCCAATGCAAGCAAGATGGTCAAAAAGGACCTCACTGTCTTCATTCATTCATCTGATTTATAGAATTCCCCGCCACTTGTGCTAGCATGACACTGGGTAAAAACTCACAACCCCTTGACATGCCAACATAACAACAACAAAAATACAATTAAACTTCCTGTATTTGGCAGTAGGCTTCAGTCTCCTTCCCCTCTTACAAGGCCTGCCCCACAAGTGAGGAGGATTCAGTCATATATATCCACTCTACTATCAGGGTGGTCTTGTTAGGGTTAGAGGACTGGATCGCTCTTTGGTTTAGGTGCCCAGCCATGGATCCAGATACTAGACTGCATCCAAGAAGAGCCAACCTGTGTGGCCTTGGCTTAGCTGCACAGTCCCCCCCCCCCGAACTCACTCTCTTGCCATAAGGGTAGGGTCAACCACTCTTGCATAACTGGAAAAACCCTTGATGGGACATGGCTGATTAGGTTTAGCAGGATTTCTCTCTCTCTCTCTCTCTCTCTCTCTCTCTCTCTCTCTCTCTCTCTCTCTCTCTCTCTCTCTCACCCGAGGTATCCAAGAGGAAAGGGCTGTCAAGGCACCAAGCAGATGAAAAGTCATTGGAAGTGGTTATAAACACAAAGTCTGTGTAGCCCTTTCACAAATAAAGTTCAAGAGAAAGGACACAAACACAAAGCCTGCACTGCTCCACACATATCACTCCATCTTCCCAACGGGAACTCTGGGCGACTAACAACACAAAAAGCTAAAAGCAAAAAGGCTAAAAAGCTGAAAATATCCAGGCCACCAAGCAAGGGCAGCGGAGGACAAGATCTGCAAACGATGAGGCAAAAACAAAACAAAACAAAACAAAACAAAACAAAAAAAAAACCACTAACTAATAAGGCACCGCTTCAGATGAAAAGTCATTGGAAGGCGCAGCTCAGGAGGGAGATGGTTCCAGAAACCCCACCAAAGTCAGTGTAGCCCTTTCATGGTCTGGAGATGCCCTCAAATAAAGTCCTGGTCCCAAGCCATGGAGGGCCTTGAAAACCAAGACCTGAACCTGAGAAAGGACCTCAGGCGGACCAGGACTGGGGTGAATGGCACCCAAAGCCTGGCCGATAGAAGGACTGCTTGCAATAGTCGATCCTCGAGATCAAGTAGGAAGAACACTGTAGTGTTATCCAAAGAAGACCGACTTAAACTATTTCAAAAGTGTGTGTGAGTTGGGGCAAGGGGATGCACAATGCATTTCTGGAAGCAACTTCCCGTGGCTTTTAATATCAACTAAACATTTTCCCTTCTCTTGAGTAAAGCAGGACTTCCTTCACATTTATGGAATCCAGACAAGTACTGTAGGTACTAGTAACTGCTTTGCAACCAAAGAAGTAAAGAAGACCCTCCTCCTGCTGATCAAGGGAAAGCTCCTTTACAGGTGTAACCCAACAATAACCCAACACAACATGTCTGTGGATGCTGCAGATCCCACACTTCTAATAATTTAAGAGCTACAGGAAAAGAATTAGTGGGTAATCCTTGCGCAGAGCATTCCCTTAGCAGGCCTCTGTAAGGAGGACAGCTCTGTCTCATAACACCACTTGGTGATATGCCATTTCCATCTAATAGGCTTTTAGTGTTTAATGCCTCGGTTAGTTGTCCTACACTTGCTGCCGAGGTATCCTTCCTCATGGGTTTTTTAAAACAAGCTTTTAGATTGAATCTGTTCTTACACAATAATTTTATTATTTCTATGTTCCATCAGGGTTCTTGCATATTGTTTTAATTCCGGCTTCTTTTAGCAATCTGTGAGCCGTCTCGGGTCCCGTCGGCAGGCGAAGGCCAGCACACAAGAGGAGGGAACAAAGAACATCTGAATTCTTGGTGGGATGCACACAACCCAAACAGAAAGCAGAAGGCTTTGTGCACTAGTGTCGCCTTAACCCCATCCCTGGTCACTTCACTGAAGCACACCCATCTTTCTGCCACACGTATCCTTCTAAGCACTTACTGCTTTTGAACGGTGTCGGAAACCTTCAGCTGGAAAAGACAAAACCGAGCTCAAGTTCTCCATTACTTATTTACAAGCCTCCACTCCTGGTTCTATTCCAGGCCTCCCAAATGGAACACTACAAGCACCTCTCCAATCTGGGTTCCACTTGTTTTGACCTCAAAGAGGGTGCTTTTTGGGGGAGGGGGATGGCGCTCTCTCTTTTTCTGAAAAAGAAAAGAAAGAAGGAAGAAGTACCATCTCTAAAGCTGGTGGGAGGTGAATCTGTGGCCATTCTACTGAGCTTTCTGTTCACATTTATTAAGGATGACACAGACCTTACAGGAAGCCCATGATGAGAAATGATAGTCTCTTAATGCGGAACTAGTTGGAACTGAGATAGTATTGCATGTATGAAAAAATCTAGCTTCGAAGGAATCCTTTGCTTAAGTCTTGAAGACCCAGAAGAAGACAAAGCAAGCTAAGTAGTTAAGGAATTCCTGCTTCTAATCACAGCCTACCTATAATGTCTGCTTCTGCTTCTAGTGAGGCTTCTCTGGCTTTTTCCAACAGGAAATTTTGGAAAACAAATAGGATCTCTCTCTCTCTCTAATATTTTTTAACAGACAACTACTTCCAGAGAAGCCACCTCCACAAGGCATCGAGGTCATCAGCAGGTGTCCAGCTGTGCTGACCTCTGCTCCTCCCCACCCCCCACCTTGCCTCTTTGAACTCTTTTCCCAGGCTGGTCTAATGGTCTCCGATCCGAAACGGTGGAAACAGATGAAGCGCAGTTGCCTTCTGGCATCTCTCGCTGCCAGCTTTGTGTATTCCAAGGCCCTGTTTGTAAGGATTTTGTTTCCTGGGGCGAAGAGGTGGCGTTGGCCACCGCTAGACACTGATTCATTAATGTCCTGCCAAAGGATTCATTCTTTAAAAAAAAAAAACAATAAGCCCATCGAAGCAAAAGGTTCATTTACAGAGGAACACAGATCCCTCACCCCCCTACACACACACACAAACACACTTCAAAAAAAATGGGACCGGTAGGTTTACACTAAGCCAACATGGTGCAGAGGTGAGCAATGAGCCAAGCCTCTTTATGGCATCGAGAAAAAACAACAACAAAATGGTAAATTATTTTTTCCAAAGACTTGCTTTGGCCCTAGGGATCTCGGTGGAGGCAGCGCCAACTTTCTAGGGTTCCAGTGACTGTGTTGTTTTTTTCCAGCATGTTGTGACTTGATATTCCCCTTTCATGTGGTTCAGAAATAATGGACTGGGACATCCAGGCTTTTGCCACGCTGAGTCTATTTTTCCTCCAATTGTTTTTCTCTGCATTGAAAAGAATTGTTTCCCTCTGCATTCCAAAGACACCCTCGCCCCTGCTGTTGCTCAGCTACTGAAACCCAGCTTCGTTTTGACTTCTGAACCGAGTTTTTTCCAGTCTTATGGATGCCGATGGCTCATCTGTCGCTTGTTTCTACAAACGACCCCTTCAAAGGCTGGGAAGAAGGGCGACAAGGCAAGCAAGCGGAGGTGCCAAGCGGGCATCACTCGTGCGAGTGGCTCTTTTTCAAATCTCAGAACGATCAAGAGGTAATTAATCTCTGGTTTACAGGATCTGGTGTTGTTTAGGCAGAGCAACGGGTTGTCCCAAACGAGACCAGAACCGTGGCAGCGTTCAGCTTGGCAAGGTGCCCACAGATGACCTCAGGGCTTGTGGGAACGGGGTCATCCATGACACTGTTCACTCTACCATCTGTGGCTCTCTGCCATCTTCAGAACGCCACCCATGCTCCCTTCAATGGCTGCTTCCACCAAGACCACTCAGGGTCACCTTCAACCCCTTTCATTAATGGCCACTAACCAACTCTCTACTTCTGGCTCCACAACCAAAGACCTCAACTACTGCGCTATCCCCCAGTTTCGGTTACCCTGCTCATGCCTGATCATGGCTACCTGAAGTTTTGTTTGACAGTGCACCAAGAAAGCAAGGCTTTCACAAATACAATAAAACTTCCATAAAAATCCCAGATGGGCCCCCGATCCAGAGAAAGGAGTGACTCAGTGGCATGATCTGCCACTTAACAACATATATAACATAAATAGCCTTTTGTGATACTCAAGTTCCACCTGCATATAAATATCTATGTATCTATTTATTTCTATATCTATATCTATATCTATATCTATATCTATATCTATATCTATATCTATATCTATCTGTCTATCTATCTATCTATCTAATATCAATAGATAGATAGATTGATATTTGATTTATATATCGCAACCATCTAGCGAAAAGCTACTCTGGGCGGTTAGTTAGTTAGTTAGTTAGTTAGTTAGTTAGTTAGTTAGTTAGTTAGTTGTGTGTGTGTGAGAGAGAGAGAGGGAGAGAGAGAATATACAAAAGTGGAACAGGTGATACTTTTAGGCTACTATAAAAATAACAAAACATTGCTAATATTTCGGGGGCAAAACCCCCTTCCTCAGAGCAATATCAATAGGTAATAACATTGCAAAAGATGGATTTGCCAGGAGTTGTTTCTTAGATGTAGAGTCCATGGCAGGATGGGGTGGGGGTGGGGAAGCCAGGCAGTTTACTTGAGGCACGGAGCTTGGATGTTCTTAGGCTGCATCTGAAGTGGAGGGAGGGAGGTGTTTTAATTGTCCCAGTCTGTAAAATACACTCACACTTCCTGCCAAGCTAGATACATATTGTCTTTATGGTTAATGAATCAAGATGATTCTCTTCTTTGATCCTTGCCTTAACTTGGCAGCGAGTGAATGGAAGCTAAAACGGGCACCTTGAAACTCAGATGAGTCTAGCTTGCCGAGATCTCAGACAGGTTTGGCCATTAACGTCCGTCAAATTTCTCCCACTAAGTAATTCCTTTTCCCCAGCTGCCCATTTCATTGCTGTCCGTGGGCCTGGAAGTTCACCACTGATTCTATTAAGTGTACAAAAAGGCAACCCGGGCCCATATGTTCTCTCCACATTCTGGCATTTTTCAAACCAGCCGATGACAGCAGTGACTCTTGGGGAACTTAAAAGCACCAGCTTTGTTCGTTCAGAAAGAGAAGAAATCGGTAATTACGGGTGAAGGGCTTTCTTCCTGTCTGTGTTTATTAATATGCACTAATAAAATACCTAGCTGTGTGGTTTAGACCTCTGGCTGCAGAGTCATAGAATGAAGATGTTGGGAGGAGGTCTCTAACGCCATCAAGTCCAACACCCTGCTCAGTGCAAGAATCCAAATCCAAGGACAACTGATAGTCAACTGCAATCTGACTTCCTGTAACTACAGTAGGACCCTGGTATCCGCTGGGGAGTGGTTCCAGGCCTTCCCATGGATAATGAAAACCGTGAAAAAGAGAGAACACCAAAAAGCCCCCAAACTTCTGTTTTGTGACAGCAGCTTGCTTTATAGCTGCTGTTTTGTGACAGTAGCTTGCTTTACAGCTGCTGTTTGTGACAGTAGCTTGCTTTGCCGCCACTGAATTATTTATTTAATTTTTTTCCCTGCCAACCATGGATAATGAATTGGTGGATACGGGGGTCCTATTGTACAGCCCATTGTTGCGCGCCCTGCTCTCTGAGATGATAGAGAACAGATCCTGCCCCTACTCTTTCAATTACAGTGAAAGAATACTCATAGGAAGAAAAGAAAAATTCCAGGAATATGCAAGTTTTGCATGACCAAAAAATAAAAATAAAAAAAAATCCCTATGGGATGCTTTGCAAGACCAAAAAACCCATTCCACATGTACCCAGGAAATAAAAACCCTGGTTATTTTTGTCTTCATACTAGCCTCCAGAATGGATTAATCTGTTCCCAATGCATTCCTATGGGAAACTGTGTTTTGTATGGCAAATATTTTGTAATACAAATTGACCAATAGAATGAATTAAATTTGCTTTAAGAGGTACCACTGTATTTGAAAAGTGCTTTCTTATCTCCCCTCAGCCCCCAAGATGTTTCCAAAATCAGAGCGTCATTTGCATGTACTGGAAAACTTTGAAAAAGGGTTGCCACAAGTCACAATTTTCAAACACGGTTATTGCCATTGAGAAGGCCTCTCATGTTTGCCTTCCAAAGGTGTCACCCGTGTCCATGGCTGTCCACTCAGAAGGCAGCCTCTGAGACATTCAGATATCATTGAGCCAGTTGACCGGGTCACTCCTCCAACTGGTTTTGGACTTCTTCCAGCCCCTACGCCCTGGTTCAGGCTTCACTTTCTCTGACACTGCTGCCTGAGCTGTTGTGACAACCTGTCAGAATCGGTTTAAAGGGTCCCGTGTTTTGTTCCGGGTTTCGTACACAAGACGTTAAACCTGGACTTGAAGGGGAGGTTGACTCTGTGGCGCCTTGGGTGCCATCTGTAACCAAAACTGCTTGAAGGAACACAGAGGAACCGAGAGAAGCCCGCTTGCGCGGAGAGCAAGCTGGGTCAAGGCACTGAAGCACTGATTAGCTTCAAGAATTAAAACTACGTTGTGATGACGGCTCCTACTACTATTCAGCCTCACCAGCAGTGCTACGAAAGACAGGCTATTTTGCCAACTTCTTGCTCCACACCCTACTTATTTTCCAACTGAAGGCACCAATGGGACGTCAGCAGGCCTTAACAAAGTGTGCAGAATTCATGGTTGCAACGGAAATTAGGGAACAAAACCGCAAGAGGGTAGCCATGACAACCAGTGCTAACTGGGACAATCAATTTGATCTTGCAAACAATAGCAAACTGCAAACCTCCTCAGATGTAAATGTCCCAAAAGCATCCCACTGGTTTTAGGGGAATGGAATAATGAATCCAGTTATCCACCAACATAAGATCTTTTACTGTGTCTGGATGATTCCATTTGCACCAAGACAATTCTATCATTGCAGGCTAGTATCTTTTTTCAAGTGGCAAATACGAGCAGAACAATCATCAAGTCGGTGCCATGACACAAGGGGAAGAGGATACTGTGTGAATGTGAAACAGAAAATGAGTTAACAACTGTCCAAGCTTTTGCCTTCTTTATGCATCTGGAACTTCAGCCCTTAAATAACAAATGCCCAGCCAAGGTAGAATCCCGTGGCAAGTTGGATGTCACTAGGTATTTCTGAATATTCTGAGAGAAAGCCAAATTGTTCATGATTTTAGAAGAAATGAAAAGGCACATGAATGCCAAATCACTCCAGAAAAACAACAACCCAGTGTTGATGATTTCTGGCTCAGAACACAAAGACATAAACGTCACAAAGAACTCCTTGTGATGGATGGGTTCTTTTGCCAGCAACCCAATCGATCTCAAGGCCTCTGCTTTCCAACACATTGAGACCTTAAGAGTCTGACCTCTTTACATATCTTGGAGGAACTCCAGATATTATCACAAATAGACGGTTGACTCTCCTCTTATGATCATGATGTGAGTTGGCCGCCAAGCTTCCAAGGAATGTCTTCCGCTAATTGGCTAGTCCTTCAGACGGAACGGCTGCAATCAGACCCCTTATCCCCTCTAAAGCTATAAATGAAAGTTGGAAGGGTGCCTCTCGGGGACTCTGGGATTTGTAGTCCATGAAAGGAACTTTTTCATGGTCTGGAGATGGGCCAGTGATCTGACTCAGCCCTGGACAGGAGGGATTTTATTGTTGTTGTTGTTGTTGCTCATATCAAAAGGACTTTTTAAAGAGTTCTTGAGATGTCCTGTTAGCACCATAGAATCTATGGAGAGGTGGGGAAAGTTGCTTTCAGGGTCCAACAGACAGAATAATTGCTGCTGGCTGTAGTTTGCTGGAAGTTGGGGTCCAAACATACCCAGCCCTTCCCATCTCTGGATTCCTTGGGACAAGTCTCGTAAACCGGACTGTATTCCCACTAGGACAGTGGTTCTCCACTGGTGGATCCCCAGATGTTCCTGGACTGCAACTCCCAGAAATCCTGGCCAGCTCAGCTAGTGATGAAGACTTCTGGGAGTTGCAGTCCAGGAACATCTGTGGACCCACAGGTTGAGAACCACCGCACTAGGACAACATTTTGGAGCACCACCAAAGATCTCCTAGTGATGGTTTAGGGTGGTCACATGACAAAGAAGCCAGGGCATCTGTGTCTTTAATAGTAGAAGAGATAACTGGTGCAGATGCAGCGTGCATGGCATAGCCTTTAGAACTATGGCTCAAACTAGGTTATTATATGCTCAGGGCACAGTTACACTGACAAAAAGAACGGATTTTTAGCAGTTTTAAGTCAGATTTCAAAAATGTAACTACATGGCGCACATGGAAACATGGATTCCTACACCACCCCAAGAATTGTGTTCTTTTATCAGAAGTGAGGTTTTTTTATTGGGCCCTCAGAGAGTTATTTGTTTTAACATGGATGTAAAATTGATTTATTTTCCATTGGTTTGGCCTATCTTCCCCCAACCCCTTGGATTTTTGTCCTATGTTGAGAGGTTTATCATGAGCAAGCCTGCAGTTTATCACTCTCCCCTGCTCTATTTTCCATCCTTTTAATTTTCCTTCCCTCCTCCCTTTCTTCCATGCAGTTTCAGGCCAAGCTGTTTTACATCCGCCGGCCTTTATGTTTTATTAACTCCGGGGATTATATTATGGACAGCTCGTATTCCTTGCCACGTCTTCCTATTTATAGTTTGTCAGTGGCTGAGATCCCCGTTTCCAAGCACTGCAAAAAGGCCGCTGGTGGGGGTGGGGGGAGACCCAAGACAGAGCTAGTATGCTGTGATGTTGGCTCATCCGGACAACAGAGCAGCTGCTAAAAAAAAACCCACTGCATTCCCTCCCGAGATGCTCTCTGTGGATGCCTCTCGCAAGGAAGCACATGCGCGGACACGTGTGCATGGAAGAACACATGCGTGCACGCACACACACACACACACACACACACACACACACACACACACACACACACACACACACACACACACACACACACACACACACACACCATCTCCAGACTCTCCTAGCCAGGATGGAGAAAATGCCCCAGGGTGCTTTCCCAGCAAGTAGGGCTCAGAGCCAAGGAGCGTGGGAGTTGTCGTCCACCGTTCCGTACCACAAGGAAGAACCCCACGGAGATAAGGCCATGTTGTCCAATGGTCTCATTCAATGGCAAGTGTCTTCCCTGCAGGGGACCAGATCATCTTTTCCCCATTAGGCATATACTGTAAACACTGGGCACAACCGAGACATCTTAAAACACTAATGGTGATCATTTTGAAAGCAGGCAACTACGAATCGGAGCGTACAGGCTGAGCGGCCTCGAATTCAGCCGAACAGGATAAGCAACCACCCACAGACATATGAGCAAGCACATCCATTAGACACACACTCACAGAGAGAGAGGGAGGGAGAGAGAGAGAGAGAAAAATCAAGGAAGATTAATGGTATTCCATACGCCTCGGGTGGGATGATGCTATCATCTCTAAGCTGGCTTTTGCGGACACGAAATGCACACACTAAGCTCTCCAGGGCATTCTAATCCCTGATTGCAACTTCACAGAAGTAAGCAGAGGGGGACTTGAGACAGAAAGCCTTTGTCCATCCCAGATGTCGTGATACTACAACTCCCATCATGCCTCACCTTTGGCTCTTCTGGCTGAGCCTGATGGGAGCTGCAGTCGCAAAAGCTGGGGAAGTTCTCTTGGCTGGGACTCAACTTCTAAAATCCATAAGATGTTACAAAAATAAGTCAGCGGGAGGGGAAAAGGAGAAGCAGTATCCATCAGTGCTCCTGCATGCCTCTTGCAATGGGGGGGGGGGGCTATGCAGAGAAGGAGGATTGCCAGGTGATAGCAGGGGGTGTTTGATTATACCCTGAGTGGTCCATTGATCTGGATTAGAGATTGGCGCAAAACGGAAATATAGCATTTTTTGTTTTATTTTGTTTCAGTCTTCATTTTGTTCTGTTTTGTTAATAATGGATTTGCAAAAAGAATTTTTGTCATGAAACATAACGCTTCGTAAGGCTATAAATAATGGGGAGCTTTCCTTTTTCGTTTTTAAAAGGGAACCCAGTGTCCTAAATCAAAGACCCTCAAACCTTCCAATCAATTTGCTTTCAAGCAAAGAACCCTCTGTAAACAAACTAGAAACCTAATACCTAGCTGCTGCATGGAGAGATCAGGGAGATAAACACAGCTGATCCGCAGGGCGGCGAGGGAAGGAAAGAAAATATTTTTTAAAAAAATAACCTCCAAAGTCCTACTTAAAAAGGAAAGGAAAATAATCAGTCTAAATCAACTTGCAGACACAGCCAGCCAAGGGAACAGCTCAGTTCCTGGCTAGTTTCAGGAGATAAGCTATCTCAACAGCTGAGGTATGGGAAGAAATGAAAACAAATCAATCAGTTTAAAAATAAATCTCTTGTTCTCAAGATGGCTGGATCAAGAGACTAGGACGAATCACTTCATTTCCAAAACAAAAAAAAGGTGTTTTATTTTGTTTCGTAAGCTTTTGTAAGCTTACAAAAAATGAAACAAGTGTTGTGTTTCATAAGGTGCCCATCTCTAATCTGGATGGTTTAAGAATCTGGCTGTGGAGCCAATGGTCGGGAGTTTGATTCCTCGCTGTCCCTCCTGGGAGAAGAGGCAGCCTGAGTGGCCTTGGGCCAGCTGCACAGTCTCAGAAGAAGGAGATGGGAAACCTTCAGAAGGGTCGCCATCAAGTGGAATTGACTTGAGGGCACATGGCTGTTAAGGCTGGCTGGGAAGTTCAGTGGCTGAGAGGTTGGGAGTTTGATTTCCACCCCCCCTGGGCCTCCTGGGAGAAGAGCCAGCCTGGGTGGCCTTGGGGGGCAAGCTACCAAGTCTCAGGGCTCCCCCTAGGAGAAAGGAATAGGAAACCACTTTTGAGTACTCTCTCCCTGGAAAAACCAGGAAAAGGTTGCTATGTGTCAGCGTTGATTTGACGGCACAGGATTGATCAAGCACTTTTGAAAATGTTGGACCTGCCTCTTAAGCAACGCAGGAAACCAAGGAGCTTTAGCTCAAGTCAGGGAGAGCCAGGTTTGAAAGGTTGCCCAAATGGCATTTTTTTAATTGCTCATTTGCAAATTGGCCGCCTCTTTCCCCCTCGCGATCCATCGTGCATTTGGCTGAACGAAACCGCCGGAGGTGGACTGCGGCCAACCTTGTGTCTGTGAGCCTTCTTGGCTCGGGTGTCCCCTTCCGATCCAGAACCATTCCTGGTTTCTTCGCTTCCTTGGCAGGGCTGCTCCTTCACTTGCTCTCCAAGGCTTGTGAGCGAGCAAAGCCGCTCTGCTCTTCTGGAAGGAAGGGAAGGGCTGGTGAGGGGGAGAATGAAGGGGAAACAGGGCAGGGGACCCCCCCTCCCCAAAAAGAATGGCAGAGCTTCCCAAAGCTGGAGCCAAGAGTCAATGGTAGGCCATTGATCAGATGCAAGGAGCTGAAGACTCTGTGGTGCCCTGTGGACCTTGGCTTTCAAAGTGGCCATGCTCCACCATGCGTGGCTCAGAGGTGCTCCTCATTTATCATTAAAATATGCAGCCATCGCAGGCCTGCACCCGGCAGGAGGGTGGGGAGGAGGAGGAGGAGGAGGAGGAGAGAGAAAGAGAGACAAAAGGCTCTAAAATCAGAGCGGGAAAGAGCACCAAGACTGTACAGAGAGGATCTAAAAGTAGCTGTTGATTACCATCTGTTTTGTACGGAGGCGGAGGAAGTGGGCGAGAATGCGTAGGATGGTGGCGGAAAGGGCACTGGTTTTATTTTCAGCACAACCGGGAATGATGGCAGAAAGAGAATGAGAGAGAGAGAGAGAGAGAGAGAGAGAGAGAGAGAGAGAGGCACAGAAAGCAGACATTTTCTTTTAATCCTTCTCTCGCACACGTCCTGGCACATAATGCAAGAATGGATGGAACAACCAGACCCCCTCCCCCCAAAAAAAATTGTTCAGTAGGCAAAAGGCAGCAGGGCAAAGAGGAGGAGAAGGAGGAGGAGGGCTTGGCAAGGGCGTATAGCCCGAGAGTCATGCAGCAAGCAGGGGGGATGCCAGGACCCGTCAGCATCACGGCACACCTTGATGGTGTGCAGACGCAAACCGAGCCTGTCAGCCGGTGGGAGGAAGCCACCCTACATGATAACGGAGCTGCTCCTTTGCAGGAGATTATGTAAGATGTGCTGGCTTTGTTTATCTGCCTGTGCACCCAGGACTGAGGAGCCAGGGGTCCTCACAGGCACGTCACCAATCGGTGAACGGAGCAGGGCATGCGGACGGGATTCTGACAGGTCCCTTGGCCAGCTGTCCACCTCGGGAATGCAAGGCAGAGGGGGCTGCTTTTGGCTGCTGCTGAGTCAAATCACCAGCCTATCCAGCCTGGAGCCCTCGCGGAAGGGACCTGCTCTGTCAGGACGGCCACCCTTGATGGGATCTGCAGAGCCTTCCCTGTGGAACTGCAGAGCTGTTCAACAGGATCCCACCCACCCACCACCACCACCACCACCCTGGATCACCAAGTCCATCCCTTGTCAAGGAGTAATCAAACTACCCAATCTCTGGCTCCACAGCCAGAGAGACGGAGGCCACCAAGGTATCCAGCAGCTCTTGAGTTGACTCCTGAGAGAAAAATGGCCATGTGCTGGCTAATAATTATACATACAGTGGTACCTCAGATAACGAATTTAATTCGTTCTCTGAGGCAATTCATTATCCGAAAAAAATTCGTTACTGAAACATGGTTTCCCATAGGAATGAATGGGAAACCAATTAATCTGCCTAGGAAAATGACAGACACCTGGTTTTTTTGCTCAAAACACTTTATAAAGTGCACTTTAAAGGCACAGATGTGATGCAGCCTGGGATGGCTCTTTTTTATTGATGCATGCTGGAAATTCGTTATCTGAGGCAGCCCATAGAGAAAATTCATTATCCAAGGCATACCTATACCTGGAAACTGCAGTTCGTTATCCGAGGCACCCCATAGGGAAAATTCATTATCCGAGGCAGCCCTATACCTGGAAATTGCAATTCGTTATCCAAAAAATTCATTCATTATCTGAGGTATTACTGTATGTGTTTAAAACAAAACAAAATAAAAATATCTAAGAGCCTCGGTGATGCCTAACATCTCCTATTCACTCCCAGGCTCTCACCCATGCTTTTCGTCATTTCTAATGGAAATAGGGTGACCTGCTGACTACCTCCTCTGTGACTTATCACTTTCAGTCCAATTTAGCCCCATGTATGGGGGATTGGAGGCTGGCTGGATAGCTCGGTGGTTTAGGTCTCTAGCTGTGACTCCAGAGGTTGGGAGTTCAAATCCCCATTGGTCCTCCTGGGAGCGCAGCCAGCCTGGGTGCAGAGTGCCCGAAGGCCCCCAGAAGAAGGTAATGGAGAACCACTTCTGAGTTGCCTCTGCCTTGAAACATCCTGAAAAGCGGTCACCAGAAGTCAGAACTGACTTGACAGCACAGGATTATTATTATTATTATTGAGAATATCAGCTTGGCAGGTAGCCAAGTACGAGCATTCCTCGTTGTCTTTGCTGCTGCCCTTATGACCACAATTCTGCAGATTATTATGCCTTCAACATACAATTTCGTTTGAACAGAGTGGATTTGGACAAAGCCGTAGCTTCTAGCGCAGGCCGGCGACATGCAATTCCGTTTATTTGTTTTGGACCGAAGGAGGGAAGCATTAACACCCATAATCATATCACACATCCTCTTAAGAGCTTTCTGCCACATGAAATGACTTTCTCCTCAGAATGCGGGCTGGCCTGCCTCCTGTCCAAGCATTGCATGTGCATTGCATGCAGATTACTGCAAGGGTGTCTGTCCAGTAGGATTCCTTTGCACAAGGACGTCCATCAGATATCGTGCAAGGTCTTTTATGGGCGATTGCCCTAGCCCTCGAAGGAGTTGGGGAAGTAGATATGTCATGGCTGGCACACGTTTGTGCAACAGCTACAGGGCTGGAAAAGTGATTTTCACACACTGGCATTGCCTTCAATCCAGCCCACCCACCCCATCTCTCTTTTGGTACTGAATCTGCAAACCAAGCTGTCTTGCAAGCAATGCACTCATGCTGATAACAGACAGAAGAGATCCGGTCCATCCCAAACATTCCAGTTTTTCAAATCACAGACAGAAGGGACCATCCCAAACATTCAGTTTTTCAAATCAGCATTGAGACCACATAAAATAAACTAAAATAAAACAAAAAAACACACACACTTTAGGGAATTTTCTAAGCCTCCTGAAAGACCTCTGGCTGTGTGTACTGAATTTTATTTTTTAAACAAGGGGAATGATAAAATACCTATGATAAGAATTATACTCTGCAGGTCGTGGATGCACAATGCATCAACCTGAATAAATGACAGCTTTCCTGCACTACAAGGATAATCACTCTCTGCCATTGTGGCAAAATAAATATGGAGGCATGAGCCAGCGGTGGTGCCCCAGAGACCCTGCTGGAAAGTGAAACACATCTGTAAACTTGAGAGGTGCTAATCCGTTCCTTCTCCTTAAGTTTTGGAATGGTCTCTCTTGCCAAAGAAAAATCCCATTCCCCGGAAAAATGTTTCCCTGCCTATTTTGGTCGTGATAAGAACTGTAACTTTAGGAGCTTGTGTTTTTTTGGTTCTGTTCCATTTTTTTCCTTTGTTCTCCTCCTTTCTTCTTTCTCATCTGACATGTTTTTCAGATTGTCAGCTTCAGGGCATTCGGGGTGTGTGTGTGTGTGTGTGTGTGTGTGTGTGTGTGTGTGTGTGTGTGTGTGTGTGTGTGTGTGTGTGTGTGTGTGTGTGTGTGTGTGTGTGTGTGATCCTACTTAACAACCCAACTGTTGAGAATCTCAGTTCATTTCAAAAGGGCTGTATCCATTACTAACTTTGTATTTTTTTTTCTGACTGGAGCAATCTAAAACCATCAATTGGGAAGTTCTCCTCTTCTTTCCATGGCATGGGTCCATCAGATTCCGTGTAAATGAATTAAACTCATGGTTCCCAACCTTGGGTCCCCAGGTATTATTGGACTAAATCTCCCAGAAGACTTTCTGGAAGTTGAGTCATGGCAAGTGGACTTCTTTTCTTGAGAAACTGAAATGTTTCGCTGTTCATTCTAACAGCTTCGTCACTCTGACAGTCTCAGACTGACAAAGCTGTTTGGATGAACATCAAAATGTTTCAGACTCTCAAGAAAAGAAGTCCACTTGCCATGACTCAGCTTCCAGATGAACTTGCCTGGATGACGGAGAATCTTCACAGACTCCCAGAAGCCTTCATCGCTAGCTGTGCTGACCAGGGATTCTAGGAGTTGTAGTCCAAGGACATCTGAGGAGCCACGGTTGGGGACCACTAGACCCAGATCGAGAGAGGTCTGGAAGCCAAAAGGGCATTAATGACCCAGAAACAAGCCCTGTTGATTTCAGAGGCTCAGCTTGAATGACGAGTGAGTCTGGATCCAACTGAATATCTTGTGTCCTCTCGAAATGAAATGTGACATGCAACTTGAATGAAAAACCTGGAAACAGGCCAAGATAAGGGCTGAAATCCAACACCCTCTTGTGATATGAAGTGCCCGGTGGGATTTGAAATGGCTCACACTGGGAATTCTGGAAGCGGCCACATCCCACATCATGCTCTAGATTTATCTAATATATATGGGCCTTTTTACACAACCCCTAAAATCCGCTGGCCACTTAAATTCGGACCAGAGATCTTAGGGGTTCGTCGCTCTTCCTGCGTTCCCACCCCCTCCGCACTTCCTGGCTGCTGGCTGCATGAGGAGAGGGAGAAAAAGAGAAAGAAAAGCATGCCGCTCACCCCCTTTCTGCCTCTCGTCTCTGTAAAAGTAGCTCTTAAAGGAGTGGGAGCCAAAAAACAACAAACAGAAGCAAGGAGAGCCCCGCACTCACTATCGTTACACCGGATCAAATAATTTTCACCTCCAGAGAGCAGGTACTTGAAAGGTGCGCTGGGACGTGCTAAAGTGGGCAGGGTCACAATTAATTTCCTGTTAACTCCGGAGCTGGTGGGTAAACATTTTTAAGCTCTGGAGCTGGGAGCCATTTGCCCCGGAGTTTAGGGGTTGTGTATAAACGCCCATAGGGAGGGGTGGGCATAACCCCTGGAGGGTCTGGGGGGGGTAGAAAAATGCTTCCCCAATTTCAGAGCTTGGCTACTCCAGCCAAACCATCCACAGACTGCTCTGGGTAGCTATAACTCATCCTCTCAATTCAGGAGACAGGTATTACATGGTGATACTCGCCCGCATAGCAAGCATTGATCACTGGCACCTTCCTCCCATACAAAGCTATATTACACCAATTAGGGACATTAAAAAACCCTTAAATTCTGCCCTCTTATCAAAGTGAGCTACTTCAATTGCACAACAAACCTCCAGAAACCATCAAACCATCAAGATGTTTTCTTTCTTCCAAATTTTTACAGATGATTTTTTTTTTTAACTCCCTATTGTTAGGTCTCCTGTTTTGTCTGTGCACTTTCCCCCCACAAAAAAACCGAGCACCCCTTCCCTATGAGAAGCAAAGTATGCATGGAGAAAAAATAAATAAATAAATAAATAAATAAAAATGCCCAGTGATCTCAAATGACTTTTTTCCACCCCATTCGGTTTTCCCCCAAGAAGGCCCACAAACCCATGAAAGCAAAGTAGGTGGGACAAAAAGCGAGACACCATGGTGCAGTGATCTCCATTTATTTGCATTGCTTGCATCAGTTTTGACCCACCTGCACCCTGTTGCCATTCTCCTCTCTTATTGATATTCCTCATCCTCTCCTGGACTGACCACAAAGCTTTTGTGCTTCCTCCTTCTTGCATGGAAGGATGAGTCAAGAGAGGGCTCAAAACTCTAACTGCTCAGTCAAAGCATGGGTACAGGCCCACCTCAAGTCATCATGCTGAATCCAACAATACAACCATCCTCTTCCATCACATCAACAAAAAGCCAACTGGAATGGGCTTTACCTTCCATGGAACGGCAGCCTCCAGAGCACCACTGAATAGGACCTTCTCCTCCAAATCACCGCTAAACAGGACATCATCCACCAGAACCCCGCAACAAGGAGCAGCCGTGCATGGAGATCCAGAGCAAACTGCATGCAACGGTGGTCTCTCGTTCATCATCTCGCTGCCAACTTCGACATGAGGTGGCTATCTTGGTTTCTCTAGATGTTCATCAAAGAATCATCTAAAAGGGCCAATGACAGGAACTCTGAGGATTGCAGCCCCAGACATCTGAAGGACAAAAAGTTGAGAGCCGGTGCCCTAAGACAGTGTTGGCGAACCTATGGCACAGGTGCCAAAGGTGGCACTTGGAGCCCTTTCTGTAGGCACCCAACATCGCCCCTTCACAGCCACCTGGATTCAGGTTAAATTGCTGTATTGGCACTTTGCGAAGAATTAGTGGGCTTTGAAGCTCAGTTTGGGCACTCAGCCTCTAAAATGTTCGCCATCACTGCCCTAAGGCAACTGACTCGACTCAGTCACCCACAGGACTGACTGAGAAGAGTCCATTCTGGCCAACGACAGTTCTCTGATGGGTCCAGCTCAGAGAAGGTTTGTTCTTTGCAACTGAGACTCCTTTCAAAAAAGAAGACGAACCGGCTGTTTCATTAGGCAGAATGAGACAGCCACCCTAGGGCTGTAATTTTCAATCTTTGACCTTCCAGTTGTTTTTTGAATTTCCTCTGCCCTGGTCCCCAAATGATGACCACGAGCTGAAGCCCACTGCATCCAGAGGAACAACATTGGGAACCCTTTCTCCTGAATGCGTCTCACTCTGCCTAATGGTAGGGCCGGCCCTTTAAGGATCTGCCTTACCCAAGAGGGTCCACTTTGGCCAGCAGCGGTTCTCCAAGGTCTCCTCAGAGAGAAGAGCTTTCTTCTGCATCTTCTGCATGCAAGGCCATTGGGAAACTGGCAGCGCCGAGGGACCTAAGGGCGGCAAAAACAGTCCCCGCGCAAACCGCCGGATCTGCCACTGAGTTGCACCATCACCCCTTTTGCTCAAAGTGCTCTTGCTTTTAAAAAAAAAAAAGAAAAAAGAGGGGTGGGTGGGTGGGAGGGAGGGAAGCAGGGAGAAAAGATGGCTATTTAGAGAACTCCAGCCCTGAGCCTTCTTGGGTGAACGGAATCAACGGCACGGCTCTTTGTATCCCAGGCTGGGCATTCACAAAGCTTCTTTTGTGCTCCAGCACTCCAGCTTCTGAGTGAAAGATGGCCTCCTTTATTTTTAGCATGTCCCACAGGGAGAGCACGTAAGTTCAACATGTATGCCCACGGATCGGGCTTGCTGCCACGGAGAAGGGCCCGCCTCTCCGACAACGGTTGCATTTCGGGGCAGGCGGGTGCCAGTTTTGGTTTCAATTGTAGCGAAATACCAGCTCCCTCTCAGTATTAGGGCACTTGCGTCACACGGGGGTGGGTGGGGAGGGGCAGGTGGGTGCCCCATGGGGATGGGGGAGGAAGGGAAGAAGGGCAGCCCCAGAACCCCTCCCAGCCAGCAAAAATCAAATGATGGAAGAGAATGAGATGAAACCCAGAAAAATGAACATGGGGAGGGGGGAATCCAGTCTATAGGAATTATTGGAATAATCCTCTTAGTAGCACAAATCTTCAATCTTGCTCACATCACAGGGGCATTCGAGATGTCAAAATCATTTTCTGCATGCATCGTTGGAAGATAAACGCCACATATCTGCCGGAACTGGGAGGTGGAGCGCTATTGTGTTTCCAAATTGGTACCCCTCTCTCAAATTCTGATCCAATCAGATGCATAAGATGGCTCCCCTGCCTCCCCCAAGGCTTACAGCAATGACCTACTTTGCTTTGCATACACTTAAAATAAATTTAAATAAATTAACATGTACAAACAAATGGGAGGACCAGCTGCAAGCTGCCCTTTTCCAAACACCCCAAATGGGCTCTCCCTTTATCCCAGTAAGTAAATTCCCCTTAGTAGAGTTAGTTCTCCATCATGGTTTCCTTTCTCCAGTGACTCTCCATCATGGCTTAATATTGTGCTGAGACAAATCATGGTTAATGTGTGCAAACACTTTAGGTTTGCAAACCATGGTTAGGAAGGAGCCATGGTTAATGTTTGGGGATGCATGTATCCCAGTCAGGAAGGCTATTTCTCCCCAAACTGGCAGGGACTGGGTGAGGAATCACCTCCCATCCAGATCAATGGTTAAAATTAGCCATGGTTAGCTGCACCAACAATGGAGGAATAAACCCAAACTTCCCAGAAAGAGGTGGATCTTTTTGGTTTAAAACTAAAGGTTGGAGCCATTCCAACCATCCAAAGCAAGGTGATTCCAATTTGCCATGAGATGTTATTCCTAAGTTTCCCACCAAAACCACTACAATAAACTGTTGGTGCGCTGCTCAGAGTTCTTCCTTAGGGAACACCAGCCATGGTCAGATGCTTTGCACCAAGAGCTACCCAAGAGGCAAGGGCTAAGACTAGAAGTACCTAATTCTTGCTCCATAATTTCCAATCCACTTGGGTGAAAGGCACAAGTAGAGATGGACAGCTTGTAGCAGCACGGAGAGATAGGACTTCAGCACCCGCCAGCAACGACTGCAGTAAAAATCCTCCCAGAGAGCAAGAGACAGCGCTCACCAACTAGGGGCGCTTTTACACGACCCCTAAGATCCACTGGCCACTTAAATTCGGACCAGAGATCTTGGGGGCTTGTTGCTCTTCCTGTGTCCCCAACCTGGCTGCTGGCTGTGTGAGGGGAGGGAGGGAAAAAAAAGGAAGAAAAGATCGTGGCTCACCTCCGTTTTGCCTCTCGCTCTTGCCGGCAACATTCCACTCTCTGTAAAGTAGCTCTTAAAGGGGTGGGAGCCAAAAAAACAACAAACAGAAGCGAGGAGAGCCCCACACTCACTATCGTTACACCGCATCAAGAAATTTTCACGAGGAAGAGCAGGTACTTGAAAGGTGCGCTGGGACACGCTAAAGTGGGAGTGGCCGCACTTAATTTCCTGTAAACTCCGGAGCTGGTGGGGAAACATTTTTAAGCTCTGGAGCTGGGAGCCATTTGCCCCGGAGTTTAGGGGTTGTGTATAAACACCCTAAGACAAGACAGTGACTAGAGCAGGGGTTCACAACCCTTGGGTCCCCAGAGGTTCTTGGACTGAAATGCCCAGGAACCTCCAGGACTAGCCATGCGGACCAGGACTTCTTGGGAGTTGTAGTCTAAAGACCTTTGGGGAACAAAGGCTGGGAACAAGCAATTCCTTGTTATAGGCCCCATTTGCACTGGACTAGAACATCTAGCTGCCCAGATGCCCTGAGCACATCCGATCTGGGAAGCTAAGCAGGGTCGGGCCTGGTTAGTACTTGGATGGGCGACCACCAGGGAATATCAAGTGCTGCAGGTGCCTGGAGTAGGAACTGGCAAGCTAGCCCAGTATTCTTGCCAAGAAAACTCCATGGACATGGGGTCATGAAGAGTCAGTCACGACTGTAACGACACAACAAGAAGAGCAACTGTACGATATTCCAGAGCTTATGAATGAACTTTTTCTGGTCTATGAATCCCTGAATCCTTGCATGCATGCACGCATGCACGCGCGCGCGCACACACACACACACACACACACACACACACACACACACACACACACACACACACACAAAAGCTGGCTGGAGGTTGGGATTCCAAGGAGTTCTTCTGTGGCTTGAATATGCAAGACCCTAAGAAACTATTTAAGGCAATCAAATGCAGTTTTGTTAAGATCTGGAGAATTACAGCTGGGGGACAGGAGTGCTTTAAGCTCAGCAAAGGAAGAGGGGTAGAGGAGAGGAGTGTCCTTTTGTGTGTGTTTGTCTACCAATCCAGAACACTCAACTTTTGTCCTTGTAAGAGGCACCTATTTTAAGAATTAAGTTATCAAATCGAGCCTGAACTCTCTCTGGAGGCAAAAAATGTTGAAGCAGAGACCGCCCTACTTTGGACACATTGTAAGAAGGCAGGATTCTCTGGAAGAGACAATCATTCTGGGAAAGGTGGGAGGCAGGAGGAAAACACAAAATGAAATGGACTGGCTCCCTAAAGGAAGCCACAAGCCTGAGCTGAGCAGAGCAGTGGATGAACGGACATTTTGGAGATGGCTTGTTTACAAGGTTGTTATGAATTGCAAGCAACTTGACAGCACATAACACAACCAACAGGAGGCATCTCCTTTCTCCGGGAACACAACCAACAAGAGGCATCTCCTTTCTCCGGGAACACAACCAATGGGAGGCATCTCCTTTCTCCAGGAACACAACCAACAGGAGGCATCTCCTTTCTCCAGGAACACAACCAACAGGAGGCATCTCCTTTCTCCGGGAACACAACCAACAGGAGGCATCTCCTTTCTCTGGGAACACAACCAACAATAGGCATCTCCTTTCTCCAGGAACACAACCAACAAGAGGCATCTCCTTCTCTGGGAACACAACCAACAGGAGGCATCTCCTTTCTCCTGGAAGTGCTGTGCCTTCCTTTCTCCGTCTCCTTTCTCCGGGAACCAACCAGGAGGCATCTCCTTTCTCCAGGAACACAACCAATGGGAGGCAGAACGTTCCTTTCTCCGGGAACACAACCAACAAGAGGCATCTAAAAACCCACCACCACCACCACCACCCTGGCCTTCCATTTGGCAGCCAAATAGAAGAGGGTTCAAACAGAAATCTTCTTTCTCCGGGAACACAACCAACAAGAGGCATCTCCTTTCTCCAGGAACACAACCAACAGGAGGCATCTCCTTTCTCCAGGAACACAACCAATGGGAGGCATCTCCTTTCTCCAGGAACACAACCAACGAGGGGCATCTCCTTTCTCCGGGAACACAACCAATGGATAACAGAGGACCCTTCCATTTGGTAGAAGAGGGTTCAAACAGAAATCCTATGATAACAGAGGACCTAGGTAGATAGCTAGATCACACAAGGCCAGGGCCATGTTAGGTGATTCCAAGGGATACTAATCAGAGCTGCATTTAAACACATGTGGAAGGAGTGTATGAGTGTGTTCAGGGTGTATGCTAAGAATTCTTCAGCATCGGCAGCAGCATAGAACTGCAGGGCTGGAAGGGACCCTCTGGATCATGGAGTCCGGCCCCTCTCAAGGAGGCACCGTGGGGGCAACTCTTAACCCTCTGGCTCTGCAGCCAGAGACCTCAACCACTGAACTATCCAGCAGCTTAAGGGAAAGAGGGCAGCCTGACCCCAGCAACTTCTTCCCTCTTGTTTCTGCAGTGGGTGCACGGGTTTCCATTGAGCCCACTCTTCTACCCCTGGAGGTCAGAAAGCCTTGCAAAGCACTCTGAGATCTGCCAGTTGGTCCAAATCTCCCTTCTGGCTGCACCTGCTCTAGATTGCCCGTTGCTTAGCAGATCACCACCCATGCGCGGTTCACCGAGATCTCCACCTCTGGTCAGTGACAGAAAGCATTATTACCAGGATGCATGAGGCCTCCCTGGCTTAAAGGTTAGCACCCGAAATGGCTCTTCCCACACGCCAGAAAGATAACAGGGAAACACAGCCTGCTCTTTCCAGAGGAAAGCCAAACAGCATCTGACATCATTCCGAGGTGGCACTTTTCACACTCAAATGCCCTAGGTGGATTTCATTTCCCTTAACCCGCAAAGGCAGCTGCAGCAGGGTTGTTGTTGGTGGATGGCATTATTAGTTCAAGAATAAACGGATGTACAGTATGCACACCGAACAGGAGCCAAAAGAATCTATGCATTCCGTTAAAGGAGAACCCGACAGACAGCCATTAGGTAACTGAAAATTAACATCATTCTACCACAAAGTTATTAAAAAATATTAGAAAAGCCATTTGCATGGGCTTCCTTGTCTCACCTTAAATGATGCCCATGCCAAGAGAATTTAAAAAGTCCATGCTCACCTTAATCTTGAATCTTTTCTTCATCCCGGCTCAGACCAAAGGGGAACCACCCGCTAAATGTTCAAGGCTCAGCTCGAACTGCAGCTGGAGCTTTGCTCATTCCCCAGAACCGGACAGGATCAAACATAGCTTAATCTGAGAGCTTCCGTAGCCTTGCAGCTAAGAGCCAACGAGGGCTATGTCTGACCCCTTTTAAATCATAAAAACAAGAGGCCATCTGGAGAAGGCATCCTTATACCGAGAGTAAGCACCCAACCTAACAGGAAAGCAAGGAGCACGGAGGTGGATCGAGAGGCTAGGGAAAAATCAGCATTTCTTTGGAACCGTTTCCCGCCACGTCAATGAATAATCCTGTTTCTTAACCCGGTGGAAACATCTGTTGGAAAATCCAAACCCGACCCACGGATCATGTCCCCCCAAACATCTGCTGGGTTGTGGGCTCTGCTTTCTTTGCATCTTTTTACAAAGCTGGGGTTTCCAGGATTGTGGGGTTCGGGGATGGGGTTCAGGGTCCCCAAAGAACACAGCCAAGATGGAAAGGCACGATGCTTGACACCCAAGCTGGTTTCAGAAGAGTTCTAAGGCTGCTTGGGTCCCTTACAGGGGAAGGGGGGGACCTGTAAATAATACTAGTAAATGCTAAGCAAAAAGGGTCAATGGCGCGACTCCGAATCTCACACACATATCCTCAGAATGAAATCTCACTGTTATCAGCGAGATGCATTCTCCAAGAATGGTGCATAGATTTGCTGCCTGGAATTGGGTTTTTTTTTGGGGGGGGGGGAGGAACAATTCAACTGCATGAGAAGCCACTCAGCTTAGAAAAACAGCTGTGATGCAAGCAGACTCCATGGCACCCGAAGGAAGCTGAAGCAAAGAGAACGGCAGTGCATTTGAATTCACATTTGCTTTGCTTTCCGCCTCTCTATTCCCTGTATGTCCCCCTCTGGCCAGATTTAGACTGTAAGCTCCCCGGGGCGGTATCTGCCTTTCTCATGATGTCATGTTATAAATGACTGTGAAGACGTACATAATGTGCTTATAATGACCAACCCTGGCCTGCAGAACGCTCATCTAACGGGCTTCCCTGGTGCCACAGCCTTTTACAGCCTGCTGGGGAGCCTGGCGTTGAGATGATTGGATCGCATCAGGAGGACGGCGAGAGCCTCCCAGGAAGACTTGTGATGACGTGTGAAAACCAAGGCAGGCGACAGCAAGGAAAATACGGAGCACCCACAGACAGTTCTCACATGGGGAGACTGGGTTTGTCCTGATCTCCGAAAGGTAGCCCAAGATTCATTTGAAAAGATACCATGGGATAACCAGGAGCCCCGTGGCGCAGTGGATAAATGCCTGTCCTGCAACTAAAACTGTGCTCATGACCTGGGGTTCAATCCCAGGTAGCTCAAGGCTCATGGTTGACTCAGCCTTCCATCCTTCCAAGGTCGGTAAAATGAGGACCCAGTTTGCTGGAGGTAGGGGGCAATGTGTAGCCTGCATAATTAAATTAAACTGTAAACCGCCCAGAGGCTACTTGAAATGGTATGGGGCGGTATATAAGCAGAGCACTTGCTAATATAGCTCTGTGGGTATGTTGGTTTTTTGTGGACATATACTTTTTAAATGTTTTATTGGTTTCTTTTAAAGTAGGGAAAAAGAGAAAAGGGGAGTGGGAAAAGGGGAGAAAGGGGAAGGGGGGACTTGAATTCACTACCTCTTATCCCACCTCTCAAAAATCACAGCCTGATCACACATGAAATTTGCCATCAGTATAACAAGCACAAACTCTCTCCTGGTTTTCACGGTAGCTTTCCTTCTCTGAGAGCAGGCATGAGACACAGCTTTTCTTTCGCGGCAACTCATGAGACACAGCGTTTCTTTCGAATGGCTTGCAATAACAACCAAACGCAAAGCACGACAAGAGAGGTTCAGCTCTTACTTTAACATGGCCCATATGCCACTTAAAACCAGAGGGGGGGGGTTGAATAATTTTATGTATGCATTTATTTAAAAAAAACCTTTTCTGGTTTTAAGCAGCACATGGGCCATGTTCAAGCAAGAAATCCCATCCGTCTGCTTTCACCCCTTGCTCACAAGTGGGGGGGGGGAGCAAGTCACACCAGGCAAGTCACTTCCTTGCTTTAAGAGATCGGGATGCCGAACCTCCCAATCTTAAAAGCTTTGCAAAAAAAAAAAAAAGACAAAGCAGAAAATGGACAGGCACCTGCCCTCTACAACACAGCATGGCACCATTTCGGTTAATTAAGAGGGCCTCTTCTGTCCCTGGAAATGGCAAGGCGGCTGGGCGTGCATTTGCGGGCATCCGCGTACCATTAATAAAACTGCTCCGCTGCACCATTTCCAAAATTGCACAAGACCTATCAGGAGAGCAACGCACCACCTCCCAGGCCCTCCTCTGTTCCTTCCCTGCCCCCCTGCCGCCTCTCCTTCGCACGGATGCACCCTGCATTAACTCCCAGCGTGCACACGCCACGCACAAGCGGAGGGAGACTCCGGACGCACCGCCACGCATGCCAGTGGGCCGTGTTTCGTCCACCAAACCGGCGGGAGCAGGGTTGCGTCAGTCGCCAGCAACATCCGTCACACTTGCCTGTTTTTCACAAAGAAGGATACAAACTCAAAAAGACAGTTCTTCAAATGGAGGGGAGTTGTTCCAATGAACTTTGCTTTTGGGAGGCAGGGAGGGGACTTGTAGGGAGCTCTTTTTTTGGGGGGCTGTTTTCTTTCCGTCATTATACACAGCTGATGGTCGTGTGCAGCACACTTGATCCAAAAGGAGATTATGAAAAAGAGAAATGGGACTAGTGGAGAATAGGATTCTAGCTGAAGATGCATCTAATGGACCCCATTAGAAAGAAGGCACCTCTCTGTCAGCAGCAGGTTGTTGTTGGTGGGGGAGGATCCCCTGCCACCAACTCCAGTCAGCTGAGAAGGGAGCATTTTGCTCTGTGACCGAAACCCATGGGAGCCTGAAACGCTCTCGAGTGGCTCCAATCTTTTAGAGGAGGAGATTCAAATGAATTGGAAGGAAGGAAGAGAGGGAAGGAATAAACATCCCTGAACGCTCTGTTCCACAAAGAGAAGAAGCAACAGCAGAGGAGAGAGGGAGGGAAACATCTCAGAGCTTTTCTGCTGCTGCTTCCCTTGGCTTTGACATGTGTGAGGTGATGAGACGTAGCCGATCTCCAAAATAACGGACGCATCAATAACAGTAACAATAACAGCAACCGCGAGATAGCAATGATAAATAATAGCAATGATACTAATAATAAAGTTTCAAAGATGGAGGAGGGTCAGGACATCCTCTCCCTCACATGAATTTCAGCGCTTGGAAGCCTTCCAAAATCTTAAGCCTCCTGTTTTGAAATCGAACCCCCAACATCGGTGGTCTTTGCAAACACGGCACCACAAGCTCCCGTTTTTAGGAGCTGACTCCTAAGTTTTAGGCTTGATCCCTCTGGCTGGCCTACAACTCAACCACCCCCAAGTGCCATCCGTGCCAAGAAATCATCATCATTGCCACTAGCCTCTGCGCTGATCTTTAGCAGGTTCTTGAGTCAACTAGGTCAACACTTGCGTCTGTTATATAAAACCAGTCAACGTGTCGACAGTTCGGATTGGCAGTGCCTCAGATTTTTTGGATGATGATGATGATGATGATGATGATGATGATGATGATGATGATGATGATGATGATGATGATGATGATGATACCAGAGCTTGGTGGCTCTGGCATTGAGAATCTGATCAGGGGAGGTATTTTTCCACCCCATGGAACATCTGGAGAATGAGAATTGTGTGTGTGACTTCTCCATCTAGAAAGTGCACAAGGAGACTTTAGCACTGGATCACACCACAGAAGGAACTGCTCTCCTTTCCCTGCCACTTATGGTGCCCTAGGGGTTGCTATGATACAAGTGGTAGCCATATTCTCATGGTCCGGAGTGAAGACTTTTTTCGTGCCACTTGGGTGACACACACCACTCGGCCATGCAAAGCTTTCTGTCCCGCAAGGCACGGTTGGTCTTCTCTCCTCCTCCTCCGATTTGCATTTTGGGAGGGAAAATAACAACCGGGGGGTTAATTAATACCATCACACACTGCATGCATTTGCTGCTCTTCTGGAAATTGAGTCATGGCAACTGGACTTCTTTTCTTGAGAGATCGAAACGTTTTACTACTGCTCCAAGAAGCTTCGTTTCCATCTCTCAAGAAAAGAAGTCCAGTTGCCATGACTCAAATTCCAAATGAACTCGCCTGGATGACTGAGAATTGTCACAGACATTTGCTGTTATGAGCGTCTCCCAAATGTGGCCTGTGGCTTAGTGGACTAAGGTGCACCAGTGTAAGGCTCAGGGAAACAATGGGGATTTGGTTTGAGGGCTCCTGCACCCCATGGCTTCATATGCACCTATTTTAACTGTGACCTACATAAACATAGTAAGCATGGAGGGGTTGACTCACCCAATCCCCATTGATTCATTGACCCAACTTGAGTGCAAATTACAGTGCTAAGTGACAGGATTTGGGCTTTTAATTTGTTTGCATGTCTTTCTGCTCAGGATACAAGTCTCAACCTACAGCAGTGTCCAAGAGTGTAGAGGGAGTCAAATGAGGAAAGAAGAGATGGAAATCTATTCAGTTTTGGACGATGGTGCCCCAAATTGCTGGTTCTTTTGCCCTGTGACCCCCCACTAAGCTCAGCACTGAAAGAGTTAACTTCAGGAGGATGCTGATGGTCCCAAAATATGAAGAAATGTCAGTGTGCAAGCAAGGTGACTGGAATCTTACACTCCAGGTGTTTCCTGGATCTGTTTCTAGGACCAATGGTCACAAACAGAGGGGGATACACAAACAGACCCTCCATGTAAAGCTTTCTTAAGTCAACATCTTGCTTGTTGCTTTAAAAATAAAGTCTCACATAGTCTATCAACTGTTTAGAAAATGATGATCCTGCCATTTCAAATCTCTTGCACAAGAACTGCTGGTGCATTTGGAGCAGTTTCCTTCTGCATGGAAATATTATTATTACTAATTAAGGAAATGGGTCAAACCAACCTTGACATGGCAACCTTGTCCATGTTCTCTTGGGAACTAGACTCACTGATTCCTCAGTGGGGTTTTCCCCCAAACCCAAACACATGGTGTTAGTGTTACATAAGAATTACCAAAAGTGGTCTAGATTCAGGGCAGGATTGAAGATATACAAAGCTGTGTCAAATTCAGGAAACATCCTAGTATTACCGAAAGAACCACATTGTTCAATCATACTGTTTTTGCCTGGTTTCTATTTTCTGACATCTCGCATAATTTTAGGCCTTCCACTTACCTAGCTTGGGTATAGATCTGGCCTCAATTGGTGCTAAATTTAGTCATGCTCTGAAAGGTTTTATGGCGAGCTTTCATGGTGTGTGAGATACTCAAAGAGGCTTAACGTCGTCTCCTCCCAGTAAGGTTCCATGGCCAAACTGGGATTTGAATGAAGCCCGTCTGGGTCCTAGTCTATCCCTCTATCCACTACACCACACAGCCTTTCCCTACTTAGCAAAGTACAGAATATAAATGGAATTTGGCTTAGGACCTAGATACCTGAAGGACTGCCTCCTTCCATATGAACCTGCCCAGCAATTAAGATCTAGCCAGGGAGCCCTCCTGAAAGAGCCATCCCTCAAGGAGGTGAAAGGGATGGCTTGCAGGTATAGGGCCTTTTCCAGCAACTGCCCCCAGACTATGGAATGCCCTCCCAAGTGAGACTTGCCTGGCGCCGACGTTGATAACATTTCGGCACCAGGTAAAAACCTTCCTGTTCCAGAAGTTTTTAAACTAATGATTGTGGGTCCTGATGGCAATTTTAGTGTTGTGTTTTTAATGTATTGTGTTTATTGTATTTACATGTTTTTATTGTCCTAATTTCACTGTAATTTTGACATTTTAATTGTCTGTTTTGATTGTGAGCCGCCCAGACAATGACATTTTAATTGTCTGTTTTGATTGTGAGCCGCCCTAAATAAATAAATAAATAAATAAATAAATAAATAAATAAATAAATAAATAAATTTGAAATTGATGGAACAGGTGGTTTAGCGATAGACCATCTGTTTAACTTGCACAAGGTCCCTGAGTTGGCCACTGAAAGGTCTAAGGAGGAACTCTGTCCCAAAATCCTGCAGGATTCCTACCCACACAATACTGAGGATCCATGTGAGTAGAAGACAATCTCCTATGGCCTCATGACTTACACGGTTCATGGATTCCACCACTTCTAATCTAGCCATGATTATGTCCAAATCTGTAAGTCTCCTCTTCTTCTTTTTTTTAAAGGCCTGTCCATACATAGGACTTCAAGAAATCTCAGCTGCATTTAAAGTATCCCAACCAAGCTTACAGATTCTCCACCAGTACCCCGGGAGCACTAAAAACAGGGTTGCTGGGACATAAGTTCCAAAAATATGACTCAAAAAGGCATGCCATCACCCAGCGCCTCTTGCAGATACTTCATCACGCAGGGCTTGCAAAGAAACCGCTATGGCCACCCTCCCGTGACTTCCATGGGACTTAAGGAGATTTCTGCAATCAAGCTGGGCCATGAGAAATGACATCAGAGAGAAGAGATCTAGGCAGCTCTTACGGTTTTGGACTGATGGGCTTCAAACAGGATTTGGAATATTTGGGTGCCATCCAAGCTATGTTTCCTGGCAACATCTCCTCAGCATTCCAGCTCACAAGAGCTCAGAAGCCCCTTCTGATAAACCTTCAAAAAAACCCAAATTTGCTTGGAAATAGCCCCCAAACACAAGCATGCACTGGTGACCAAATAATACGTGTTTTTTTTAAAAACAGATTTTAAAAAGGCATTGCAGCTGCCTGGCCAAAGGTGAGCAGATGTCTCCATCACCAAATGCTCCCTCCCCCTCAGCAATCTGCCAAAATCTTCACAATAATGAGCACGATGTGATTCATCCAGGTGGCGGTGTGGTATTCTGCCAGTTGCCAAGCAATGCCCGCTGCTGTTATTTTAAGACAAACATGTTCAGATCTTACAAGAAACCGGCAACATCCCGAGATCTTCAAAACACATACACGCAGACCAAACAACAACAACCCACACAACTATCCGCCCATGGCATCCTCTCACGACTCCACCTCCCACCCCTCCAGCCCTGTTATATCATTCTTTCGAGATCAAAAGAAGTCAAGGATCCTTCTCCTTCCAACCCCTCTCCTGAGAAGCGGAGGAGTTTTATTCACCAGCTTGCGGAGAAACTGGCTGGAGATGCTGATGTCATTGTGACATCCTGTCCTGAAGCTGTACAGTCAAGGATGGGCAGCACTGCCCATATTCCAGCTGGCCTCAAAGGAGATTCTTTCTTTCGAAACAACCACCCATCGAACTTCATAAAAGTCATTACAAGCACCTGTTCCTTCAGGTAGCCAACAAGCGAGAGAGCTGAAATCCATAAATACCCGCCTGTCCAAAAATGACAGCCAGTTAACAGTGATATTTCCATGGGATTATTTTGTAGCTGCCTCTAGAAACAAGATTGTCCCTGCTTTATTTATTTATTTATTTATTTATTTATTTATTTATTTATTTATTTATTTATTTATTTATCCTGCCTTTCTCCTTGGAAAAGGACCCGAGACGGCTTACCATAACAACGGACAATATACAGCCCAGAACATTTAAGACAGACTCAAGTTAGGAACAGGGAATTGGAAGAGGCATCTTACAACATACAAAGGTAACATTAAAGCTACAAAGAGCACATTTAGTATTAGTATTAGTATTAGTATTAGTATTAGTATTAGTATTAGTATTAGTATTAGTATTAGTATTGGTATTAGTATTAGTACTATTATATGTTTGGAAAATTCATCTAGCAACATCTAGCAGCCTTTCCTCCTCACCATCAGGAAAACCAAAGTCTCACTGGTGTGTGTCTGTGTGGGTGTCTGTGTGTGTCCGTGTGTGTGTGACCCTACTTAACAACCCAACTGTTGAGAATCTCCATTCATTTCAAAAGGGCTGCATCCATCACCAGGGGAAACTTGAACCGCACACGCGTACAGGACAGCATGCAAATAAATACATGATGGAAACAGGTGAAGGAAAATTTGAGAGTCTGCTTTCTCTCTCTTTTTTTTTCCTTCTCACCACCAGGGGGGGGGGAATCAAAATAATAATCATTCCAAAAAGATCAGGCAAAGTCGGAAGATCCTTGGACGTATCCTTGATTTTCCAAAGAAGCCCTTTAGTCAAAAAAGATGCTATTTCTAGGTTCCTGACGGTGCTTTGCTGCTAGCCCCCCGGGCTGCCCACCTTGGGGTGCTTCTCTTGCAGCTAATCCTGCAATTAGCACCCCCATCTCTCTCTGG
>JAPFRF010000015.1:2242500-2387500 GCA_029282475.1 Phrynocephalus forsythii
CCGTCCGCCTCGAGATGCTGCTGAGGCTGGCTGGTGATGCAGATGCTGCTGAGGCCGCCCAGCCAGCCAGCTAGCCAGCCAGCCGCCC
Source organism: Phrynocephalus forsythii (assembly GCA_029282475.1). NCBI lineage: Eukaryota > Metazoa > Chordata > Lepidosauria > Squamata > Agamidae > Phrynocephalus > Phrynocephalus forsythii. The sequence goes on from JAPFRF010000015.1 coordinate 2,242,589, forward strand.
CCACCCGCGCCTTCGGCTCCTCACTGGCCTCGCTTGCCTCCGGTGGACGGGCAAGCGGGCGAGCGAGCGAGCGACCGAGACGGCTCCGCAAGCCCTCCGCGCCCCCTTCCTTCCTCCTCCTCCTCTTCCTCCCCGCCGCCGCCGCCGCCGCATCTCTCGGCGCGAGGCAGAAGCATTCGCATATTAATCAAGGGACGAGGCCCCGATGGCGGCGGGGAAGGAAGGAAGGAAGGAAGGAAGCAAGCAAGCAAGCAAGCAAGCAAGCGCTGGGTGGTCACTCCGAGGCAGCAGCAGGCCAAGAGCTGGGAAGAGGGAAGGAGGAAGCCAAGGAAAAATCGCCACTGCCCTGACCGTTCATCACCTCCTTCCGTTCATTTCCTTCCTTCCTTCCTTCCTTCCTTCCTTCCTTCCTTCCTTCCTTCCTTCCTTCCTCTCACTTTTCTTTTCTTTTCTTTTCATTATTTCAATTGTTTCCTTCCTTCCTTCCTTCCTTCCTTCCTTCCTTCCTTCCTTTTCTTTCCTTTCATTATTTCCATTGTTTGTTTGTTTGTTTGTTTGTTTGCTTTCTTTCTTTCTTTCTTTCTTTCTTTCTTTCTTCCACTCCATCCTCCCTCCCCTTCTTCCTGGCAACCCTGCCTTTAGCAAACCCAGTGGGAAAGAATTAGTCCTTGGTGCAACTGGGCATCTGGAGATTCCCCCACCAGGACCCCGACCAGAAGATGACTGCAGCAGCACTTCCTGGTCACTCCTCAACAGCTGGTACTCAAGGGTAGACCACTTCTCCAGGTGGAGGTTCCATTTATCTATGGAGGACTAACAGGAGCTAATGAATGGCCAACTCCCTCCTCCTTCAATTAAAGTAAAACTCATTATAAGAATATAAATGGTCCCCCAAATAAAGAATGATCTTGATTATGGAGTCAAACAGCGAGCCATGGCCATCAGCTGACCAGCTTCATTGAACCACTCCTGACCTGGCTTCCTCCTCACCTTCAGCTGAGTCAGCATCCCACCTTTGACAATCATGAGACGGGAAGAGAGAGCTCAGCCTTCTGTTTGCCTTTTGCCTGGTGGCATTCCACAGGCAGTTCACCCTGCCTCCCAGCTTCTTGGCGGTCCCAGCCTTGTCTGATGCCTCATTTAAAGCCATCATGTGGTACAGAGTTCCACGGGCCAGCGCTGTATTTTGTGGGAAAACCATCCAGGTTGTCAAGTCCTAAGCCATCAAATTGATCAAGTGATAGTCATCTTGCAACAAGTGGATACGCTTGCATGCATTTTTTCTTGCATGCAACATTTTTCTTTGATGTTGTTCTTATATATGCAGCATATATGTACTTGTGTGTGTGTGTGTGTGTGTGTGTGTGTGTGTGTGTGTGTGTGTGTGTGTGTGTGTGTGTGTAGAAGCAAAGGCTTTTGTGGGCACAGATCATCTGAAGATGCTCCCCGCTGCATCTCTGCATGACTCACTGTTCTGCCTTTTCCTCCTTCCCATCAGCCTCCAAGACAGAAGGTCATTCTGCTTCTTCTGTGAATCACTGACAATTATAGGTTGTAACCAGCAGCAAAATTAATTTTTTCCTCTTACTGTAACACCATCTTCAAGGAAAAACTTTAAGGAAAGATGTTACATACTCTTATTTGTTCTCTCTCTCTCTCTCTCTCTCTCTCTCTCTCTCTCTCACACACACACACACACACACACACACACACACACAGAGAGAGAGAGAGAGAGAGAGAGAGAGAGAGAGAGAGAGAGAGCAATTTGGTGGCAAGAAAAGGGAGGGAGGTGAACGTGAAAGAGTGGGGGGAAAGGTGAGTGTTAGGAAGCCATGAAGAAACTGTCAATGGAAGAAAATTGCAGCAGAAGGGGAAAATAAGATTATGCACAATTTCAAAAGAAAAAGAAAAAGAGGCAACATCCATAATTATGTTCATGATAAAGGCATCATCAATCTAAATAGAAGTTTAAAAAGCAGAGGCTTGCATTGCCCTGCCAAGTTCAAACTATAACCCAGAGGAGATACACTGGACTTATGAGACATAAAATGCCACCAGCCTCCTCCTTTTTATAGGCTATTCCTTGGGTTTCAAAGGATCCCTTAAAGAGGTGACAGAAGCAAACAGAGCCATGACTTTGATGCTTTGATTTGGGGTGGGGAGGGTGACCGAAGGAGAGCCAACTCTTCCTTAAGTGAGACTTGTGGAACAGCGGCTAAACTGCAGTCCTGCAGTCAAGGCTCTGCTCACAACCTGAGTTTGGTCCTGTCAGGTTCCGGTAACTGGCAGGGGCATATCTGGGGGTGGGGGGAGAAGGGTACATCTGTCCCGGGCACAGCAATCTGGGGGATCCTGCAGGGGGAGAAGGAGGAGGAAGCCATGCACCCTCCCACCACCCAGCAGTCCTCCTTTCCCCTAAGCCTTGGCAATGGCACCCCCTCTGCCGCCTCTTCCCCCACACGCCAGCCAGGTGGAAAAGCAGCGCCCTCCTCCTCCTCTTCCTCACCATGGTGGGAGAGGTGTAAGGTTCACACACACACCCATCCGCCCATGCACACGCATGCACATGCACCCACCCCACGCCCGCAGGGTTCGGTCCCTCGTTGCTGGAGGGGGTGTGGGGGTGGCAGGAAGGGCACAAAACCAAACATTGTCCCCTACGCCTCTGGTCACTGGTTGACACATCCTTCCGGCCTTCCTAGGATGAAAAAATGAGCACCCAAGTTGCTGAGGGTGGGGTGAGGACAGCAAAGACGGGGCCAGGCTGGCCTCTGGTGGGAGGGAGTTCCCAAGTCTGGGAGCAGCCAGAGAGAAGGACATGTCCTGTATTCCCACTACGTAATTGCACCTGTGCAGGAGGTAGGGCAAACAGAAAGGCCTCATAGCACTGGGGACCAGCCACAAGGTGTGCCTTGCTACTTCTTGCACCCATTCAGAGTGATGCTTCTTCCTACCCTATCACCTCCTCCTCCTGCATGCGTGGAAGTCCCAGCGACCAGGGATGAACACAGACATCTTGCCCAAAGATAGGATACTATGACCTCTGCAGAGGTGAACCCAAGATATTAGCCTGAACTCACAATCTTTTGGGGTAGACCTTGCTGCTCCCATTCCATCAGACAGCCTGCTGTTCTAGTAGATCACCATAGCTGGATCATTGACCATGGGCCTTTTCACACACCCCTAAGATCCGCTGGCCACTTAAATTCGGACCAGAGATCTTAGGGGTTTGTCGCTGTTCCTGCGTTCCCACCCCCTCCGCACTCCTGGCTGCTGGCTGCGTGAGGGGAGGGAGAAAAAAAGGAAGAAAAGAATGCCGCTCACCTCCGTTCTGCCATCTCGCTTTGCTCCCGGCACTGCATTCAGATCTCTTAAAGGGGCGGGGGGGGGGGCAAAAAAAGAACAAACAGAAGCAAGGAGAGCCGGGCAGTGACTACTGTTATATCCACATCAGGAAGTTTCACCCTCCGAGAGCAGGTACATGAAAAGTGTGCTGGGACGCGCTTAGGTGGGCGTGGTCGCACTTAATTATCTGTAAACTCTGGAGCTGGTGGGGAAATAATTTTAAGCTCCGGAGCTGGGAGCCATTTGCCGCGGAGTTTAGGGGTCGTGTGAAAAGGCCCCATGATATTATCCCATTTGCCTGCTTTAACTTGGACTGGAAAGGTGTCAAAAGCTGTTCAAAAATGTACATGCTCTCCAGACCCAGTTGAAAATTAACAGCTTGAAGCAACTCTAAATGTGGAATTAAGTACTTAATAATTTTCTTAATAAAACCTCAGCACTTTTTTTTACCCTCTGCGAACCTACGTGCTTTCGAGTACATTCAAGCACATCATATTCTGCTACAATATTGATTTAGATTTATAACTCTGGCCCACCTGAGACTCGGTAGAGAAAGGCGGGGAGCAGATGCCACTGCAACTTCCCCAGCACTTCGACCTGGGACTTGGGAAAAGAAAACGAAGGGAAAATGGGAGAGCACTCTTCAAATACCTGAAAGGTAGGCCTATGGAGGAGGGGCAGGATCCGGTTGGCCATCATCCCAGAGGGCAATGTCAAGAGGCAGGGACCCAGAGTTAGGCCCTTTGTACATGACCCCTAAACTCCGCCACAGATGGCTCCCAGCTCTGGAGCTTCGTGTGAAAAGGCCCTTAGGCTGAATAAGAGGAAAAACGTCTTAACTGTTAGAGCAGTACAACAACGGAACTCATTATTTCTGCAGGTGTTGAGCATTCAGATACTGGGGAGAATTAGATAACCATAGGCCAATTCTGCCTTGATTTGGATTGTTGCCTTTGGCAGGGGGTTGAGCTTGATGACATTGGAGGACCCTTCCAACTCCATGATTCTAGGATTAGGCATCTCACTGTGCTTCTCTCCCCCCGACCCCTCCAGGGACCTTTCACCAGGAGTGTTTGAAGGTCTTCTGCCACTGAGACAGGAGGCCAAAGGCTGTATCCTAATCTTGACCCACTAAGGTGTCTCCCCCCCACCAAAGAAAACAAAGTTAATTCTTTCAGAGAGAGAAAAGAGGACCTGTAGTACAAAAATCCATCCTCTGCGCTGTCAGATAATGATAAAGACAACAGGACACCTCAGAAGAATGCAGCCACGATAGTATTACGGGGCCCCCTGTCTTCCTTAAAGAAGGCAACTCAGCTTGTCCCTGGTGCCAACGTGTCAATTTACAGCTCTATATGCCATCTTTCTTGGTGCCTCTGCACCCAGGCAACATGTGAGCCAAGGAATATTTAAATAACTGGCAGCTGAAGCAGGACCAAGACTGTATCACACCCTGAGTGGTACAGTCCTACCTACAGGGTTCAAATTGAGTCTTCAAGTTTGCAGAGTGAGTCCTTGGTCTCTGGGCACCCTGTGCCTCTCTGGGTTTCACTGTCTAGCCAGGAAAATTCGCAAGACTGCTGCTTCTGTCTTGCCTCTCAGTCGATGTAAACATCTGGAGGATTCGAACTCATCCCTTTTCATGGCATTGCTGAGGTCCCATAAAGGTATTCCCCAACCTTGTTTCGATGATGATGTGCCTCTGTCTTGCTTCTGTTTTACAGTCAGATCGGATGCTAATGTGATAATAAAGCTCTCACATTTTTCTGACATTAGTTGCGCAGGGTTAAAGCCTTCCCTCCACTTAGGGCCTTTTTACACGACCCCTAAGATCCGCTGGCCACTTAAATTCGGACCAGAGATCTTAGGGGTTCCTCACTCTTCCTCTGTCCCCACCCCCTCCGCACTTCCTGGTTGCTGGCTGCCTGAGGGAGGGAGAAAAAAGAAAGAAAAGAATGCCGGTTTACCTCTGTTTTGTTCCCGGCAGCATTCAGATCTCTGAAAGGGATGCAAAAAGAACAAACAGAAGCCAGGAGAGCCCCGCACTCACTATCCTTACACCGGATCAAATATTTGTCACCTCCAAAAAGCAGGTACCTGAAAGCTGTGCTGGGACACGCTAAAGTGGGCGGGGTCGCACTTAATTTCCTCTTAACTCCGGAGCTGGTGGGTAAACATTTTTAATCTCCGGAGCTGGGAGCCATTTGCCCCGGAGTTTAGGGGTCGTGTATAAACACCCTTAAATGCCATTCTCTCTCTAGCCACTGGAATACAGCAGGCAGAATGGTCAAAATAAAGTAACCTTTTTGTAGCATTAAAAAGGCTGTAAAATTCCTCTTGAAGCAAAGCTGTCTATCCAAAGTTTTCCCCTGCTTCCTCAAATAAAAATATTTGGGAACTTGGGAAAATTTAAGGATTTGTTATAAAAATGAGAATATGGCAAATCTTGCTCAGAGCTACTACAAGTTACATTTCCTGGACTACCGCGCCCAAGCTTGGTGGAGTTATAGGAGTTCCCATTTCCCAAAAGTAAAATCCCCCCAAAGCTCTGGATGTATTGAATTTGGCTAAATTAGGCAAACATTCTGGGGGGGGACCATGTTGATAGAACCATCGCCAACATAATTTGCATGGCATTTTAATATTTCAAGGCTGGGGAGAGAATTCTCCCCCCCCCCAATTCGATCTCTCCCTCTTGTCTATAAAGCACCAAATCAAAGCAAGGGAGTTCAAACACTTTCTAATGAGCAGAATTTCAGTATTGGGCAAGTAATCCCAAATGTACAGCAGCGCGCATCCAAAGCCTGATAAAGAGACATGTTCCCATTAGCGATTGGGGTTACATAATAGAAAAATGCTCAGTTTTTGTTCCCTGAATCTCAAGATCTTCCTTCTGCTCCATCTAAACAATGAAGACCAAAATGCACAGTAGAAGCCTTCCACCAATGGACAGTCGAGTCATTCCAGAGCTTAGGAAAACCACTGGCTGTGCCAGCTGGAGGATCTGGGGAGCTGTAGTCCAACCCAAGTACTACAACAAGCTCTGTGGATCAGAGAAGGTCCATGTCTCATGGGACAGTGCAAATGTCCTCATGCAGAAGCTCCCAGGTCATGTCCCTGGCCTCCTTGAGTTGAGTCCCGGTCAAGGAAGCCCAACAGGGAATCAAACTCTCAAACTCTGGCTGCCCAGCCAGAGACCTCAACCACTAAGCTCTCCAGCAGCTCCTTTCAACCAACAATGAAGGGCTTTCTAATCCATCCCATTGTTCAATGCCGTTGAAGAGACCCAACCTAAATAAATTGCTATTACACAATGGGATTTCAGCCCAGTTTCGTCCACTTTAATGGACAGCTTTACAGCTTCATGATCGTATGAGATGTCCGACAATAGACCATTATGTTTACAAGCTAGTGGAGGGTCTCACCTCTGAAAGTTATGACGTCTTAACAGGGATGCTGTAAGAGCAGATTCCCTAAATCTATTGGTGATGGATGTAATGCCTACTGAAATCTCTTCCAGCCCTCATGAAGCCATGTCTACTATTCCCATGAGATTGGAGCCTTATTTATGCCGTTTACTTGGCCTACCCTACATCTAATTGCTCGTCCCAAACATTGTCTGGAAAAGACAATGTAGGAAAAGTGAAAGTTGGCAGGAAAAGAGGAAGACCTAATATGAGTTTGCAAGGGCTGAGCACAGCTGTTGAGGACAGGACAAACTGGAGATGGGTCATTCATAGGGTCATCATGAGGCCGAGGCCACTTCACATCATGTACCCAACAAACCACAACATACAGTTAGACCAGGCACATCCAAATTTTGCCCTCTTGATGTTTTGGACCACAACTCCCAGAATTCCAAGCCTTTATTTCCAATGGCAAAGGACTGTGGGAGTTGTGTTCCAAAACATCTGGAGGGCCGAAGTTTGGACATGCCTGGGTTAGACCCACCAAATCAATGGAACTTGTCCAAGTTCCCATTGACTCCTACAGGATTGATTCTAACTTGACACAACTGGATTTCAGTCAAGGCTGCTGTAGATGTTGCCCTCTCAGTGGGCAGGAACACAAGAACAAAATAAAAGAAGAACTCAGAGCTTCAGGTGCACCAGAGCCACCTTGAACCTGCTTGAGAATCTGGTGGCCATTTCTCTGGTTTCACCGTAAAAAGAAAATGAGTCCATAACAATTCAAGATAATGGACAGTCAGCCTGATTTTAGAGGTGGTTCAAGAGCTTCAGAGTTATGTGATACCTTCAAGATTTCCTTTGAGAAACTGGAAAAAGAAAGAAAGAAAGAAAGAAAGAAAGAAAGAAAGAAAGAAAGAAAGAAAGAAAGAAAGAAAGAAAGAAAGAAAGAAAGAAAGAAAGAAAGAAAGAAAGACACAAAAGCTGGCAAATATATGTGCAATTACTACTGCCCTCGCCTCTCCCCACACCATAAGGAGGTGGTGGTGAGGAGAGTTTTCCTACGCAATGGAGGTTTTTTTTTTTAATGATGTGTTCATCTTCTCAATACGTTACTAGGCAAACCAGCAGAGCACAGCTTGAGACGCTGTGCCAGAGCGTGGGAACAGGCGAGGTACATTGCTGGAATATTACGTTCTGTGCGTGGGGTGGGGGTGGGTGGGCACGGGGTTTGGAGAGACGGCGTAGGAGGGTAGAGGTGGGTGTGAAGGATGGAGGCAGGGAGGGTTGAACAGCAGGTACACCGAGAGAAATCCACATGCATCTCCTTTGATAAAAGGAGCATCCTGAGCATAGATGGCAGATCCATCTTGATGTCTTTGAATCCATCTTTGGTGCGGTGATGGCAACCATGGGCTACTCTGAGAATCTGCTGAAAAAAATGCACCTAAATAATCACGCACCAACTTTCTCCATCTTTCTCCATCTGGCCTATTGCACTGCTAAATTAATTTCTTACCAACGACAACTCCTTTTCTCTTTTGGTCTATGGTTTGTGAGCCTCTTGAAACTAATTTCAGGCAAAAATAAAAGCAAAACAAGACAAAAGACAACAACATGTGGCACCTTAAAGACTATTATATTTTAATGTCAGCTTTCATGGACACGTCCACTTCTGCTATGATATATTCTAATGTAAAAAAATTACATTAGAATATACAGTAATAGTCAGTCTTTAAGGTGCCACCTGTTTTTGACTTTTATTTTGATTTTTTTTTTTTTGCGCCTGGAATTCTTGCACAAATCTTGAAACAAAAATAGTCCCCACTCTTGAGTCGCCAGGTGTTGTTGGACTACAACTCCCAGGAACCCTGGGCCAACCAGCTACTGGTGGTGGCTTCTGGGAGTCCAAGAACCTCTGGACCATTGGCTTCACATCTTGGGACCCCAGAGGTTCTGGGACTGCAATTCCCAGAATCCTTCACCACTAGCTGTGCCAGCCAGGATTACTGGGAGTTGCAGTCCAAGAACATCTGGGTTGGGGACCACTAAGTTTAATCCTTCATCCAGGCTGAGTTTCAGGAGGAAATTCAAAGAAAATGGCTGGCTGCTCACAGCACGGTGTTTTACGCTAGGACCTCAAGCAGCTTCCTTGATCTATTTGAGGCTTTGGGAAGCACTCTGATTTGTTTCAGGGTGAACCATCACTCATCAAATGCCATTCATACCCTAGACTTTCAGGCTTCCCATTGACCTGTGTGGGACTATCTAAACATCAAAGTCCATTAAATTTGGAAACATGCTAGACCTCAAACAGGAGAGGAAACCAATCAGATTTCAGAGTCCTAGTTTTAGGGGATTACGTACGAGACACCTTTGAAGTTTTGCTTTTATTTCCCCCAAAAAGAAAAAGGTCACTGTCATTTCTTCCCCATCTGCTTTCTTCTGTCCTCTAGAACCAATTGGGTTTGGTGTGCTCCAGAACAAATCCTGGCTGTTCAATGTCCCGGGTTTTGTCTGAGACACCTTCCTATCAAGTCTCCAGAGACAACCAAACCCCTTCTTGGTCTAAGATGTGAGAGAGTAGATTAGCCTAGCCTAGATGGACAAATGAGAATTCCCTGGCATGAGACTCCATCCATGCATATTTGTATTCTGCAACACTGGACATGTTCTTTTCCTGCATAAGAATCCTGGCTCATCTACCGTTGACCCCGAGTCGCAACTGTCCACAGATGAAGGCAGGATTATTTCCCAAAAGGCTGTACAGATTTTTTGCATTATTTGTTTATTTGTAGGGTTTTTTTAAGTGGACCCTATGATTCTGCAGGATCCTCAAAGATCAAATTATGGAAAACAGTGCCCTCAAACTGGTGGCTGTACCACCTAGATGCAAGCAGCCTCTCTCAGCAAGCATTCCTGCTAAGATGATAAATCCGGAAGAGCTTTAACTCCAAAAAACTCATCCCTAAACTTTGGGGACATTCTATTTTATTTATGTGTCTCCATGTTTCTCACATGTCCCTTATCAAGAGAACTCACAGCAGGCTGTGACCCACAGAACCCATAGAACCACACAAAAAAACACTCCCAAAGTAGTTAAATGCTTTAAAATAGTATAATAACTGGCTGCATGTTTTTTTTAAGTTAAGGAAAGCCAAAACTGCCAACTGAGAGGTGGCAAGCCATGTGAGAACTCATTTGGGAAAGAAGGCCAGGGGAGCAGCTGGGGATTAATCCGGTGTGGAATTAAACCCTGCAGCACCCCTAAAGGCAGAATATCCTCCAACGGAACTGCTAGCATTGAAAAAGCTTTGCAACAACAACCGTTGTCTTAAAACTGCCGTCCTGGAAAAGCAGCACTCTGGATCATGGGGTCCAGCCTCTGACAAGGAGAACCAGCGGGGAACTGAACTCTCAACCTCTGGATTTGCAGCTGGAGACCTAAGCCACTGAGCAATGCAGCACCCCGCAAGAGTCAGTACCAAGGGTCACATTGACCTTCCTTAAGATCACCCTTCTGCGCATCCAGGAATTGCTCCAGCCCAGATCCATATAAAGAGAAGCCCCACCCTGGGCCAAGGAGCCCAAAATGTAAGCTACTTCTCTCTCCGATTGCTTCTGAGCTCTCACAGATAAGACCTCCGGCTGGCCTGGGATTTTCTTGAGGTCATGCACAAGCCCCACCAAAGACCTCCAGCAGTTCTGTAGTGCAGGGCCCGGCCTCACCAGTTGGCCTCCCCTCCAATTGCTTAACCAGGTTTGTCCCTTGAACGCATCCAAAACCATATCCAAGCATCTAACTGGCCACTGCCGTACACTTACATAACCTTCCAAGAACCAGAGAGGTTTGAGTCCAATCAGGATGTTAGGGGAAGTTCGATTGCCAATATCTGGCCGTCCAGTTTAGAAGGAAAGTGCTCTGAGCCCAGCCTCATGAAACCAGCCTGCCACAAAGAGGCCACCCAACTTCCATCATCCTTCCTCCATGGGTGGTACCCCAGCAGCGTATACACAAGGGCAGCAGGGCAAGGAAGGCGTGGCAAGCGAAAGAATTGTCCGCTCTTTGCATCTCGCCTGCCTTTGGCCACATTGGAGGGCTGCATCCATCCCTCACCCACTTGCCTGTGGGGACCCGGGCGGGGTGGGCAAAAATGTGAGACATCTCAGTGATCCACCACGAGTGAAAGCTGGTTTGCAAGGAAACAAAGACAGCGTAGGGAAAGTTTGATTCGTGCCATGCTCCTGTGGTTCTCTGGGAGCATCTAAGAGGCTGCAACCACCCAAGAAAAAGAAGTCCAGTGGCCATGACTCAACTTCCAGATAAACTCACCTGGATGACTGAGAATCTTCACAGACATCCAAGAAAAAGAAGTCCAGTTGCCATGACTCAACTTCCAGACACCCTGTCCCTGTTTGCCTGGGACGAGGTCCAGCTGAAGGCAAGGAGGGGGACATCGGAGTAGGATGACCGTGTCAGACCTCAGCCCAGCCTTGTTGGACACGCTCATCTGGAAGTACCTTCAGTTGGACCCAAGAGGATGTACAGCCTAGTGGACCGGGCTCAGGAAGGCATAACACAGAGCTATGTTCCTCTCCATGCCCGCCCAAGGGGGAGGCACGCTTGTCAGGAGAGGGTAGTAGGGTGGAAATAAGGGGATCAGCTGCATCCCATGGAGGGGGGGGGCTTTGAACACGAAGAGCCAGGGAATGGAGGGCAGGCGCTGTTGACGATCCAAAGGGCCCCCATTTGCAGCGGAGGTGTCAGGTGGTGGTGGGGGGCAAGAGGAGCCCACGGGCTCCCATATTCTCCTCCTCCTTTTAAGCACACAGCTTCCTCCTCGCACGGAGATCCTTCCCTGGCAACCACCAGGACAGCAGCCACAATAAATAAATACATAAATAAATAAACCTCCACCTCCAGAAGCATTTTTTCCCAACGCCCCCCCCTACCCAAATACAAGTCCCAGGCGTAAATAGGCCAACGCAACCACGCGATCCCTTTTACCCTTCAAGCCTCTCTTCTCCCTCTCTGGCTCCCCACCCCCTTCCCCGCTTCTCCTCAAATCGGACCCCCTCCCTCTCCGACTTCCCTTGGGCCCGATCCTCCGAGCTGGGCCCGAGCAAGAAAGAATGGGCTCCCTTTTCCGGCGATGCCCAAGGACCCGGGCCACCTACCCACCCCACCCCACCCCACCCCCGCCTGGGCCACGCGCCTCCGAGGGCCCGATCCACCAGTGTGCGGGCGGGCGGGCGTCCCTGCCCACCGCCTCCCCCCCCCTCCCTCCCTCCTTCCTTCCTTCCTTCCTTCCTTCCCTCCCCCCCTCCGCTCTCCTCTTGAGGAGGATGGAGAAACAAAAGCATAGAAAATGGCCCCACACGCCGATCACCAAGACCGAGAGGCAGGAAGAACCTACCGGGTGGGCAGCTAAGAGGGTGGGGAAACCCCTCCCAAGGAGGCCGGCGCAATCCGCAAAACCTTGGAATTTGCGGGAGGGGGGGAAAACAACAGGATTTTACTCCCCGGGGGTAGAGGATCGAGGTGGGGGAGAAGCCCCTGACACTCACCGTGCCGGGTCCGTTCCGGAACCACTGCATCTTCCGTGTCCTGCCCTCCGCTGGGGCCGAGATCGCGGTGGGGCTGGGCGGTGGGGCGAGCGGGAGCAGCTGCCGGGCGACCGGGGTGGGTGGGGTGTGGAAGCAGCCTTCCTCCCTCTCCCTCCTCCTCCTCCTCCTCCTCCTCCTCCTCCTCTTCTTCAGCCCGACCCCAGGAAGCCCCTCATCGGCTCTCTGACCCGAGAAGGACCCGTGAGGCGCCGGAAGAAACCAGCACGGCCGCTGAGCCCGGCTCTCGCAGCCGCTTCTGCCGCTGCCGCTTCTGCAGCCGCGACTACCTGGGAAGTTGGGCTTGGCTGGGATTTTTCCTACCCCCTACCCCACCCCCAACACGCCGCTCCGGCCTCTTTCTAGGGGTCCTTCCTCCCCGACCGCCGCCCCCCTCCTCTCTCGCGCTGGAGGGATGCTGAAGGGGGCCAGAAGGCGCGCGAGAGAGAGAAAGGGGGGGGGGCTGTGGGAGGTAGGTCTCGATCTGGTGGGTTTCCCAACCAAAAGCACAAGAGAGATGCTCCCCCGTCCCCTCTTCCTCTCTCTCTCTCTCTCTGCCCCGACCTCCTTCCTGGCTCGATCTCCCTCCCTCCCTCCCCCCCTCCCCCCCCCTTTCTTGGTAGGGAATCTCCCCAACGCGCCAAGTCAGCAGATCCCTTCCCGGGCGCGCAGGCTTTGAGAGGTTTGCCTTTCTGCTGACAGCGGTTTATGATGATGGGTCGCCGGTTCTGCGCAGCCACACACCCACACACCACACACCACCACACACACACACACACACACACACACACACACACACACACACACACACACACACAAAGAGAAAGAGAGAGAGATTTCCAGCTCTCTCCAACCCACCCACCCCTCCTACGATCAAGGTGCACTTGGTGACTGTCCATTTCCAAAAGACTTGGGGGGGAGTAATTGGGCTACCTAGACGCCCCACTACCACAAGCCCTGGTTGGTTTCAGACTCTCCATCTCTCACTCCCCCCGCTTTCTACATGCGGGGTTGCCCTCCCCCATTGTCTTTCGAGAAGCCCCCTCTGCACCCCTGGGCTGCCTCCTCCCTCTCTTCACCGCAGTCCAAGGGGAAACGGCAACTCCTCAAAGGACGGCACTGGGCCACTTTCAAGGGTTCATCTATCAAATGGAGAAGCTGATGGCTTTGGGAGGGAGGGGTGGGGAGGGGTGACCCTTTCAGGCAGCCTTCGTCCCTGCACAGTCCCCGGCTCAAGTTGCACATCCCCAGCTTAGATGGAAAGAGGAGACACAACCTTAGCATTCAGGATATCATGATGGTCAAGTCAATTCTGACTTATGGTGACCCTTTTCAGGGTTTTCTAAGTGGAAAGAACTCACTGGTTCCCCATGCCCTTTGACGGAGGGTGCCCTGGGGACGGTGCAGCTTGCCCAAGGCCACCCAGGCTGGCTCTTCTCCCAGGACGCGCAGTGGAGGGACCAAGCCCCCAGTCTCTTAAACCACCAAGATATCCATCCAGCCTAGTATTCCCGATAGAGGATGCCATGCGGACACTGTTCTACAACACACACTGGGGTGGCTCGTGGCCTGGTCCTCATATTTTGAAGTTCTCCACCTACTCAGGCCACCTGGGCTCCACATCCAGCCTGCGCAGCTGAAATCCAGCTGCATGACCCACCCTAGGAAGGGAGGAATCTGGAAGGCTCTGTATGAGCCAGATCATGGGGGTCAAGCCTGGCCCTTCTTTTGGACCAACTGAGGCAGTGAACTCAAGCCACAAACTGTAATAGGTTCTGCCCCTCTCATAGGCACCCTTGGTCAGGACACAAGACAAGGTCTTCTCAGTGGCTGCCCCCAGGTTGTATATCTCAATACCAAGAGAGACTTAGCTGGTCTACTCCCAGCCCTTAGAAAAGAAACTTCAGGTGGACCTCTTCTGCGCCAAGTGGGCCTGGACAGCAGAAGCGACCAACAGCATAACAGTGAATCAGTACTTCTAGACACAATTTTGATTTCTTTGAGACTTGGATTTCAAAGGGAGCGGTCAATCCTTACCAATATTGGTGGCTTTACAAGAGCTGTCCAAGGTCCTGAAGCTCAGTGAGGGGGGGGCGACCATGAATCCTGAAACATGGACAGCTCCCAGCACCAGCCTATACCTATTCTCTCTTTGCTCCCAAGAACACAGTATTTATGTCAAGGAGGAGGTGAAACCACAGGCAAAAACCTCTGGACCATCACTGAAATTCTCAATGGTTTAGGGTTATTTTTTTAAAAAAAAGAGCCAGTGAACCACAGGGGCATTCAGAGTAGGGGTCTATGAAGGGGGACGGGGTACATTCTTCTTTTGTATTGTTGTCATTTTGTGTCAAGACCTCTTGACCTCACAGGCTTGTTGAGAGTCAAGAGGGTACCTTGTGCTACCTTGAACTCATTAGAGGAAAACCTGGATTTAAAAGAATTAAGAAATAGTAAGAAATAAAGACACTTTTACTGCAGAAAAAGTCTCTGATCCTATCTGTCAGGGAGCAGAAGCTGAGGAAGACGCGGCACCCCAGGTAAGCCAGGGACTCCAGTTTCATGGGGGCAGTGAATCTGCATCAGGTTTTCCTCTGAATTTGAAGAGAGCTATCTGTGGTTCTGAAACTATTAAGCAGATGGTACCTCTAAACAGTCAGGAAACTAGCACTATGCATCGTACGGATTTGTTTTTAACTGCAGTGCAGGTGGGAAGAAATCATTCCAACCTTCTTTTTCAGGAACCCATCCACTGATGAATTTTCCTTCTCTTTCATTCCATGAACAGGTCAGAGTGAAGCAGCTCTTCTGAAGCACCAAGGAAGCCTATTGTTCTCCCTCACAGGCAAAATATTATTACACAAGAGTCCTTTTCACAACAAAGCTTCCGTATGTATTGGGCTGCTCTGATCCTGCCCATTTTTTTTCAAAGATCGGCAGAGTTTCAAACACTCTCCTGCCCACCCACTCACCATTGCTGAGCCTTGCGCCTGGGATCTCAAATGTGACCTTATTTTTATTATTTATTTATTTTGTAACTATGCGGATGGGCAGATGGAATGAGCAGCACAAGGAGCAGCTGCCAGTGGATTTTTTATTTTATTTTTAGACAGCATTTTCTTTAAGAAGGGCTGCAGTTGCATGGGGAATTTCCCTCATTTACTAAAATAGACTCCTTTGGATTGTTCCTTCATTCTGATTCATTAATATTCCATTTGAGCCATTAAAATGGAACCCCCTACCTTTCCTTTCCCCTTCTCTCTCTTGCTGCTTTATGTCAGCTGCCATCTGTCTGTCTGTGTGTGAGCTGAATGAAAAAGGCAAGTTAGGGAGAGGAAAGAAAATTTACTTTTTAGACTATAACAAGCCATCGTTTTGGGAGGGGGGGGAGTTTTGGACATTGTCATTGAAAAATATGTTTTCCCCAGGGTTAGGGTCCTAGGCTAAGGATCTGGAGGCCCAATGACAACATATGAACCTCCAAGAATATAAGATCAAAAGTGAATTTCATGCAGTATTCTTGTTCCCAGTGTTGCAACCAGATATGTATGGAAACCCACCCACAGGACCCATTAAGGCCCAAGCACACATCCTTCTCCTTTCTGCAATTAGAATCACTTCACTTCACTGTAGCAAACATCTTTCCATACGGGCAGCATTGCTAAGAACTCTAGCTAATACCCAGGCTCAGTGGGGCGATTCCTTTCCTCACTGCTGAGCTGGACTGCCCAGCGTTGTCATTCGTCCATCAAACTTTTATAACAGCTCTCCAGTTCTGGGCCCAGGGATCTGCTCCTTTGTCGAATTTCAGTGCCCATCAGCTTTGGCCAACTTAGCAGATAAGAACCTAAGAACCTAAGAAGAGCCATCATGCTGGATCCGGCCAAAGGCCCATCTAGTCCAGCTTCCTGTATCTCACAGTGGCCCCACCTGATGCATCCGGGAACGCACGTGACTAGATCTCTGTCTCCTGATACCACTCCCCTGCAACTGGCCCTTGAAGTACCCTGGTTTTCAGCCTGGAGATTACACATCTCCATCATGGCTTGTCACCTGTGATGGACTTCTCCTCCAGGAATCTGTCCAATCCCCTTTTGAAGGCATCCAGGCCAGATGCCATCACCACATCCTGTGGCAGGGAGTTCCACAGACTAACAACATGCTGGGTAAAAAAAAATATTTTCTCTTGTCTGTTCTCACTCTCCCAACCTACAGTTTGAGATGGTGAGTAGAGAGGGATGGATGAAAAGTCCACCAAATTCTGGAGGAGTGAATATGCACCCAGTTCTGCCCAAGGGAGTCCCTGCATCGTGCTACTCAACTGCCCATTTAGCCTGCTTTTACACTGGGTCAAACAGGGTCACTTTGAGGTACAATATAGCCACTTGCAACAAACCACACCACACCCCGTGCCCGTGTTTAAGACAAGCTAGACCCATCATGTTTCTCTTTAAAGGCAAAAGAAATAAAACAAATACATCTCCCTCCTGCATCCTCCAGGCTTTGCTTAAGCCTCTCAATGATGCTGAGAAATGGAAAGCTCCCTTCCTGCTTCCATGCAGAAAGGAAGCAAGAGGGAGATTTTCATTTCTTTTTAATTGCAGCTAGAACAAGAACAACAATCTTTATATACGGCCACAGGCCCAACCAATAAAATAGAAAATACATACGTGTAGTTTTAAAAGGATAAGAGAATAAAGCCATTACAAAAAATTCAAGAGAGTTGCAGCTAACTGATCAGTGCATCAGTAATTTGGGAGTGAGAGAGACCCCTTCCAAGCATTGTTGATGGGTCAACAAGAATGAAAAAGAAATAGAAAACTTCCTCTCCTTTCCCTTTTTCAGGGGAGCAGGAAGGAAGCTTTCCATTTCTTAAGATCAATAAGCAGACTAACCAAAGGGATGCTTCAAGCCGCCTGCTTTGGATCTACCCCAGAGATCACACATGCTGGAAATGAACCAAAATGGAGCAAGCCTGCCTTCATCCCACAACAAACAAACAAACCTGTAGCCTCTGAGAGGAACCCAAAAAAAGATGCAGGCAGGTATCGGCCAGGGGTGACCTGCTTCATGATGGCACATATGTCACATGGTGGCTGGGAAAAGGAGTGAACCTGCCTTTCCCCATCTGGACCAAACCTCAGGACTAATGCCCATCTAGTTGTACTAGAAGACAAAGCATGCAGGGTATTCCTGTATCCTCTACATATGGTTCCCTCTTGGAAAGCACCCTTAATTTATTGTAACTTTCTATCTGATTCTTTTTTTAGAAGCAGAAGTACTTCAAAACAGGTTCCTTGAGATCAGCAATCAAATAGTTTGCATCTGAACAGCAGACTGAGGGCACTTTTACACAACCTCTAAAATGTGCTGGCAACTTAAATTTGGACCAGAGATTGTGGGGGTTTGTCCCTCTTCCTGTGTTCCCACCCTTCCACACTCCATTGTTCCTGTCTGCATGAGGGGAGGGAGAAAAAAGGGAGAAAAGAATCCAGGCTCACCTCCGCTCACCTCCGTCTGCCCTCTGAGCAGCCCCTGAGCAGCCCCGTAGGGATTCCTGTCTCTTAAAGGGGCGGCAGGGACAAAAAACAAACAAACAAAAGGCGAGGGAGCCTGGCATTCACAGCTTTACAATCCGCATTGGAATATTTTTTACCTCTGGAGACCAGGTACTTGTAAAGTGCGCTGGGGCGCACTTAGGTGGGCGTGGGCATACTTAATTTTTTTTAAAGTCCGCAGCTGGTGGAAAACAATTTTAAGCTCCAAATCTGGGAGCCCTTTGCCTCGGATTTTAGGGGTCGTGTAAAAGCAGCCTGAAAAAAAGCTAGTTCCTCCGATCACAGCAAGTGTGATGGCCTCCCTGATTAATATATAGCCAGTGGGCAGAATCCAATTAGTAACTGCAGAGCATAACTGCCCAGTAGGCAGAGCACTCTATGATGACTCCAGAGATCTCTGCCTTGTGGCTACTCAAGCCAGAAGTTGCCTCACTGAAAGCAGCGGGGCTTACATACCCACCCAGGGGTAGTGAAAAACCCCTTGCACGATTGGTGAAGAAAGAGAGAATGCCACGTGCAACAGCCCACTGTGCAACACACACACACACCCAATCCCAATGGGATTCCGGACACCACTTCCAAACACAGAATCCCATGTTTGCCGCTCCTCGTTTTGCTTTGCTGTTACGGTCCTTAGACGTCTCTCTGGGGTGGATCCCCAAATCCCACCGGAGCCACTGACGGCCCACAAAATGTGGACTGCGGCACCGTTCTAGCCTGGATGTACCACAAGCTATTCTAAAGGAATGATATAGAGCAGGCATGTCTAAACTTTGGCCCTCCAGATGTTTTGGACCACAACTCCCAGAATTCCAAGCCTGTATTTCCAATGGCAAAGGACTGTGGGAGTTGTGGTCCAAAACATCCGGAGGGCCGAAGTTTGGACATGCCTGATATAGAGAAACACTTTGCCTATGAGGAGGAGAGAAAAAAGCCAAGTCAACGGAGATGGATCTACCACCTTCACAGGCCACTTTCTGCTTCCGATCACTGTCGATCAGCTGACTTGCCAAAGCGGCACCTTCCTTGGTGACCTTTCAGAGTGGCGGCTTTGAGACTCCATTTTGTTTTGAGAGGATTGGGGCTGAAGCAATGACTCAGAAGGAGAGCCACATTCACAGAATCTCCCACACACTCTTGCAAGATTTAGGGCTCCGGCTCTGCTTCCATCCACGGCGCTATTTGCATTTCTCCTCATCCTCACCAAAAAGCCTGCCAATCACTCCTGATTAACTTCTAACTGGGTGGGGGAGTGTGCCGTTTTATAATTTATTAGCATCGGATCAGCAATATTTTCTGCAGGCAAATCGGGTGCAGGGTTTTAATGTGATGAATTTGGGCCAAGGGTGGGGGAGGGGAAGGAGACAGGATGATGAACACGGGGTGGTGGTGGTGGTGGTTTGCTCAGTGTTCCAGTTCAGGTTGCCCTGGCTTCAAGAACAAAGCCGTGTAATTCATGCCCATGACTCAGATTCCACAAGGGCATTTAAAGCATGCAAATCCAACGAAACAGCGATGCACTTTTGCAGAATCCCCTGAAAACGCACTTGGAAAACAGAGGTTGAGCTTCTCATCTCAAACATATAACCCAGGAAGTCTGGGTTGGAATCTCCACTCAGCCATGGGAACTCACTGGGAGGGGGGGCATGAGGCAAGAGATAAGAGATAAGAGACACTCCTTAAGCACCTTGAAAGCCTTATTAGAGTCATAATAAGACAGCATATGACACATAACAACAAGAGTATCTTTGGCAAGTCAAATGGTGGCACTTTAAGCTCAGTCATTGAGGCATCAGGCTATACAGCCAAAGGTTGGGCCTTTGAGTTGGACTCTTTGATTCTTAGGGCCCCTTTCCGGTTCTGCAGTTCTAACATTATTATGGTAATTACTGCTTCTTTCTTTTCTGTTTCCTTGAGGTGGCAATGCATGATGCCTAAGGCTGAGGAAACCCCCACTACGCATAACCTGGCGAGAAAGAGCCAATGGCATGCCATGAGTTTCGTTTTGCAGTCCCCGATGCAAAAGGGCTCTGCAGTCTTTAATTAATACCCAGCGCATTCGCTAGCAATGGGTGGATGGGAGCCAAACATTGGAGAGAGAGAGGTGGTGACTTTAATTTGACAGCAAACAACAATGAAAGTGCAATCGGGCCAGGCCAGCAAGCAAATAATGCTAATAATACACAGTCTATTATTGCGGGGAGTCACATTATTGCACCAGAGGAAGCAGAGAGGCTGAGAAGGGCCTGTGGCTAAGGGGTTATGTGGCCACCGTTGAACCCTTTACCTCCAAGGCAGCCATGTTTGACCTGGGTATCTTTGGGCCTTTTCACACGACTCCTAAAATCCGCGGCAAATGGCTCCCAGATCCGGAGCTTAAAACTGTTTCCCCAACCAGCTCCGGAGTTTACAAAAAATTAAGTGCGACCACGCCCACCTAAGCGCGTCCCACCGCACTTTTCAAGTACCTGCTCTCCGGGGGTGAAAAATTCCTGATGCGGACGTAACGTAGTGAGTGCCAGGCTCTCCTCGCTTCTGTTTGTTCGGCAGAACGGAGGTGAGCCGGCATTCTTTTCTTCCTTTTTTTCTCCCTCCCCACATGCAGACAGCAGCCAGGAGTGCGGAGGGGGTGGGAACACAGGAACAGTGACAAACCCCCAAGATCTCTGGTCCGAATTTAAGTGGCCAGCGGATCTTAGGGGTCGTGTGAAAAGGCTTTTTGTTTCTGATGTGCTCCTGCATCTGCCTCTCCTCCCAAAGACTGCTTGAAAAACAAAACTGCAAACAGAAGGCAAACAATCTTATTGTACACCAGGCTTCTTTCCTCTACTACAGGCATGTCCAAACTTCGGCCCTCCAGATGTTTTGGACCACAACTCCCACAATTCTTTGTCATTGGCAATCTAAGCTTAGAATTCTGGGAGTTGTGGTCCAAAACATCAGGAGGGCTGAAGTTTGGACATGCCTGCTCTACTAAATGACCACCAATGCCAGCCAGAAAGTGGAGAAAGGAGGCGCCATTTTGTATCTGGTGTGAAATGAGAAATAAAGGGGCATTTGAGGCAAAATGACAAATTGTTTTCAAAGTCTAAGAATGGGTGTTAGGAAAGGTTGCCTAGGTGTGACTATCACACACCCAAGGCCCTTGTCCATCTAACAAGCCAATTTAGACCATCGCCCACCTAACTAGCCTTTGGGGTGGAACCAAAAGTGAACTCTTCTATATATTATATAGAACTATTATATAAACTATAAAAGAAGCAAAGCAAAACAAAAGATCAAAGAAAGCCACATGACACCTTAAAGATTAACAATTATATTTCAAGTTGAGCTTTCGTTGACGTGTCCACTTCGTCAGACATGTGGCAATGGAAGAAAATGTTGTGTGTTTCCTTTCTTTGAGTTTTGCCCGGTGTGCTAACACGGCTCCTTCTTACAGTGTTGCAACAGAGTAATGTGGGCTGGATCTAAAATGAAAACATAAGAGAAGGAGCAGCAAGGAAGGAAATGTCTCTTATGGCTATGCCAAAGCTGCCCTCTCAGTATAAATCTTCTAGAAACACACACACACACACACACACACACACACACACACACACACAGCAGGAGAGTCATTGTGTTCCAAGTGGAGGGCGCAAAAACTGATCATGGCCAAATGTCCTAGGGATGGATCGAGATTATTTAGCAATTATATTGGGGAGGGCAAAAAGACAGCTCCCCGATGGCAAATTATGGTATCTGTAGTCCAGAAAAAATCCAAAAACACTGCCCCCTTAATGGCAAGCACATTTAATCTCAAAAAAGGTTGGTAGAATCAGAAACCTGATTGCGCATGCAGGGCCTGAGTGTCTCTGCATCCACTCAGTTGGCTCCCGTCCAAAGATATCTACATAAGTATAATTAGCAGTATGCTGGTCTTGGGCCAGCATTTGGCAATAATTATAAGCCCGAGCTATAAATAGATTTTAAGAACATGCAAGGAACTATCTGCAGCCACCCGGAGAGCTGGTGCCAGCTTAATAAGAGGGCAAAAAAAAAGTTGTGCTTATTTTTTATCACAATTTTAAACATGAAAAGATATTGATTTTTAATTATTTAGTCACTTACTAAAAAAGAAAACACAGAAACGATCCACATGCACACAATTTGAAATTAGGTTCTCCAATGCTAAGCCCCTAAAGTACATAAATATAATTTCCAATCATCAAATCAAGGATGGGAAAAGTTACTTGCTGCTAGAGTTGTAGGCCAAAAAAGTAACTTTTCCCACCTCTGTCCAAGATGAGCATGATCAGTCAACAGCACTTTTAATGATGCACAGGATGTGTTCGTGAAGAGAGATTGGAACGAAACCAAAAAATGATATTTATATTAAGTTAGAAATTGCCAATTCCTCAAAAGTACATCTCTTCCTATTCACCCAAAGCAATGACCCCAATGCATACAAAGTGATGATTTTTTTTTACCAATTTTTGATTCACTCCTTTTGGGGCAATTGGCCTTTTTTCTGGATATTAGATGCTGGCTGTTTTGGGCAGGTGAGATGAACCGATAAATCAGTTCATCAGCTCATCAAAAATATCCATAAATTCATGAGCAGGTGGTGTTTGAGCATCAGAAGCACTGGATGGGTTGTTTGTGTAGCTTTTAATGAACAGAGCCCTGTTCTTGGCGGATACTCCAATTCTCAAGGTAAAAGGACATTAGTTTTGCATAGAGAGTTAGAGACGGAAAGCCCACATTGCTTCACTCCCATACAAAAGGCAAGGAATCTTTTAGCACTTGAAAATGCCACTCTGTCTCTTATTCTGTCTAGACAGCCTAAATTGATGAGAATATAGAGAGTCTTTTGCATGTCACTTGTCCTACTTCTATACCATTAATGTTAAGCAACGCACAATCCGTTTCATTGTTTCTGAAGACATTGTGTCCTCATTCTATTGTTTCAAACACTATAAAAAAGGAACAATGCCATCTTTTTATCTTTCCCAAGTTTCAGGATTGTTTCTTACCAACTCATGAGTCTGGAATAAACTTGCACAAGTTATTTTTCTGCACCTGCTTCCATTCTGTCCTAGTTTTTTAAAAGGGCAGACAGAATAGTCTGGATATTCCAGGAATACAGGATGGCTCCCACTCCTTACCAGTCAAGTTTTCTTTTAATACCCTAAGTGTTCACTCTTAACCTTGGATAATCCAGGTGTTTTTTGACTGCAACTCACAGAAACCTTGGCCGGCACAGCTGGTGGTAAAGTCTTCTAGGAGTTGTAACCCAAGAGCATCTGGAGAACGAATTTTAGAGCCACTTCCTTACAACTTCCTGATTTTGTAAACTGCCCAGAGTAGCCATGTAGCTAGATGGAGTGGTAAATAAATAAATAAATAAATAAATAAATAAATAAATAAATAAATAAATAAATAAATAAACAAGGCACTCTTCACAGAGAAGCCCAGAGATGGAGTGGTATATCAATTTAATAAATAAATAGATAAATAAACAAGGCACTCTTCACAAAGAAGCCCAGAGACAAATATCTTTTTTTTTTTAAATCACTTCTTTGGAAACAAATATTTGCTAAAGGAGTGTGCCATTTCAGCTGTAATAAAATAATGTCAGCCAACAACAGAAAGTAATTAGAGAAATATATTTTTAACAAAAGGAGTAGGGGGTTGGGCTATTGCCAGAGCTGTAATTATCCTGGGGAATATTCAGACACGAATCACCTTCAGAAACAGAAGCTTCCCCCATCCAGTTAGGAGACAAGAGCTGGTGGCCTTCAAGAGCCCCGAAAAAACCCTGAATCATTATTTTTCTTCCTGACTGCTGAGCCTCTTTCTGTTTGCCCTTCCCAACAGCTCAAACAAATCAACAGAAAACACACACACACACCTTCATGGAGGGTCCTGAGCCTTTGGTGTTGACCTATTTGGACCACCACGCCTACCCTCCTGTCAAGGGGGCAGGGTCCATGGAGCACCATAAAGAGTAAAGTTGTAGCTAGAGCTATCCTGGGAGACGTAGTTTTTTAAAAAACTTCCAAGCTCTGTTCTGCATCTACTTAAAGAACGACTGTAAGATCTAATATAAATTGGCCAATCACTCCAGAACAACAGATTAGTGTCATGTGAGGGTGACCCTAAACCACCTCTTCAGGGGTCAGATTTTGGCAGGGCCCCTGGACTTCCAAGGATACTCCTGGATTACTCCAGCAAGGGAAGGGATTTTCATGCTCCTGTCTGAATTTCATAGCAGCCCCATGGTGCACTGGTCAAACGTCAGTACTGGGTTCAGTCCCGTTGGCAGTTCAAGGTTGACTCAGCCTTCCATCCTTTTGAGGCTGTCCAATGGAGACTCCAGCTTGCTGGGGGGAGGTGGGGAGGTGTAGCCTGACTAACAGAACTGGAGACCTCCCAGTAAGTGCTTATGTATTGCTATGGGGTGGTTTATCAGCAGCACATCCCCCCCTTTTTGCTTTTAATTATCTCCCCAGGAAACATTATTGTGTTTCTTCTTCCAAGGAACAGTCAGAGTTGCTTTTTCTAGTCGAAGCACTTTTGCTCCAAAGCATCTCTCTTTAATAGCATGCTTCCCAGCACTCTATACACACAGAGAGAGAGAAAGCGAATGAGCGAGAACTGAACATCAACCCGTCTCGGCTCCTTGATTACACCCAGTTTACAAGGGCACTTTATCCCCAGGAGTCTGCCGATCCTTTCCAACAGACCGTGATGATTCATTCAACAGCCTGCCTGCCTTCGGTAACAAAGCCATCCATCTCTTCCTGCACCTTCATCATAGCAACCCAAAACAACTGCTCTCAAAATGCTTTTAGGGGGTGACCTCCCCACCTCCCCCTCATTTCTAAATTCACAGTTAAACCCTGACTGATTTCAAAGCTGCTGTGCCCACCTGCCTGCACCCCCACACTGTGACACCTTCCCATTCTGATGCATCAAACCCTGTGTTTACCTTTTTCTGCCATTCTGGCAACCATGTGTTCGGTGCCATTCCAGCTGGAGGCTGCAGGGGGACAAGCATTGCATGCTAAAAAAGCCAGTAGGCAATGGAGGGTCTAGTCCAATTCTGCTTTAGAGATCAACGAATTCAAGGAGGCCACACCGGGACTCTGGAAATTTCCCATCAGCAGTTAGATCAGAGCAGCAAAAAGAGCAGACTCATATGGCACACATATTTCATCTGCTTTAACGAGATCTATATTTAAATGACAGGAAACCTAATTTCAATGTGTGTGCATGCATGTCTATGGACACATGAAGGAACCATACAAATCAGTCTGCTCTTCAGTGGGTTTCAAAAAAGATGCATCTGTTAACACAAGAAAGAGGTACAAATCTCAAAAATAGTGATTTGTCGTGATTTGTAATTCTGCAAGGCTGGTGAGTTATGAATCACAAATTTTGATGGGCTAACAAATCCATTTGTTGGTTCATCTGACCCCAAAAACCCTCTCCCCCAAAAAGTCCAAAAATTAAAAAGCCCAAAAAGTTAAAAGTTAAAAAAATTAAAAGCCCACAACCACATTTTAAAAGCCAAAATAATAATAATAATAATAATAATAAATTAAAGGAATCAACAAATCAAAAAATGCTAAAAATTTATTGATTCATGTCATTGACATTGGTGTGTCCAATAAATATGAAGCAATGAATTTTAGATGAATTTGTTGATTGGTCTAAAGCTTCATGCCCATCTCTCATTAACTCATAAATCTCCATTTCTTCATAAGTAGGCATCAGATGTTTGTAGGAAATTTGGACAGCCGGGGGGGGGGATACCCCACCCAATTAAACTTCCCACAAATGGGAAGTTTAAATTGGGTGGGGTTTTTGTCCTGGAGTAGGACATTTTGAGTCCTATACTTCCATCACTTTTGGCACATGATTGTGGGCAGTTAATCATGGGTGACTGTCCCTCAACATGCAAAGAATAGCTCCTGAATTCCTGCTCATTATTTTTTAATTTCAGCTGTCTCAATATGACGAGACATTTCAGCGAGGGTTCTAAGACCTTCCCAAGATGCCTCACTCCCAACCAAGAATGAGTTTCCGCACTTTACGTCTTCTGTCATCTTTGCACAAAAACCAGTGTCCCTTTGGTTAGAGAAGGCAAGGAGAACCAAACGCAAAGAAGCACTGATGCAAAACTGCAGATACTCTTCCTTATTTAAAAGCAAGAGGTGGATGATTCTGAATATATGGAACCTGAATATATGGAACCCTTTCCCCTGTCTTGCCCGGGTTTCAGACAAAATTTGCACATACGTTTTGCATTTTGAAAAGAAAGCCTCTGTGAGCATGCAAGGGCCAAGGTGAGAATGGCAGAAAATCTTGCACAGGTCATGCAGGAGAGACGAATAATCTGATTTCTCTTCCTCTCGGCCTCCTAGAAAAAAACACCCAGAAGGAAATGTGCAGTAGTTCTGGAGGACACAGCAAGGGAGGGTTTGTTTCAGGTTGGTCGTTTGGAAGCTTCTGTATGGATTTCACGGTGAGACTCCATAAACAAATGGCGATAAGACCGGCACTCTCAATTAGCAACGGTTGGACCAAGTGATCCTCGGGGTAACCGTTAGTTTCTCTGCAAGCTTACTAAGAAAACGGCCATTTGAGTGGGTGGGGGTGGGAGATGGGAAACCTTTCTCTCACCAGGAAGAAAGGGTAGGAGAGCAAAAATCAGATCCAAGAGATGCATCTCTCAGAAAAGGTGCTCTGCAGTCTTTGTAGTACACCTAACCTTATAAGCTTGCGTCCACCCATCAGTCATAGACTAGGAGAATTTGTATGATATTTTGAGGATTATTATTTTTTTACAGAGAACTGAAAAGAAGGCAGTACTTCACTCCTCCCTGACTTCATCTAATGAGGCCCTTGCTATATGTGGAGAGGTATCCATGGAGACGCCTCGTCTTAAGCCGTGGTTTGAAATAATGTCTCTTGCTAGTGCGTGTTACAGATGGATCCAAAAGGATTAAAGAAAAAGAGATGGATGGATTTGTTACACATCCCCCACACACACACACTCCCCAGCTCAGAATATACATTAAGCCCAAGCTGGAAAGAGTTCAGCCTGATGAGAAAAAGACATTATAGACAGCCCAGGAGTAGAAAGGGAAATGTCTCGAAGGCTGATGGTGGGTGACTGTCACACCACTGCCCGCATCGTGAGAGGGTGTGTAACTATCTCCATGGGATGTCTGACTTGGAGAGGAGCCCATCCCTGACCCTCCCCGCCTCTCAGAAGGGGCTAATGGGCTCACTCTGTGTTGCTGTTGGTCTTCCATGCTCCTTTGGGCCCTGATTTCTCAGACAGGAAAGACTTCTCCTTTGTGTATCTCCAACACTAACATTTCACACAGGCCAAGAACTCCAGGGCAGGGGTTGCATTTGCCTGGAGGGACGCCTTGTTTTACACTGTGAAACCTTTTGTCTCAAAAGGGGGCAGAGTGGGGGCCGGGGGAGCAGTCAAAACAAAACTGTGGGGGGGTTATTTTATTTCCTCGCTCCCTGGAAATGGAGAAGCCCGGCTTCGGCAGAGGCCTCAGGGAGCTGGCTTCGACATTTCCATCTCAGCTCGCCTCCCTGCCCGCCTACCTCTGCTTGTTCTCTTCCGTTTTTCTTTTTCTTTTTCTCGATCCAACTTGCATCTCCGAGCTGACAGCCTCTGATGGTTTTATGTAAGTCTTTAAAAATTGAACACACTTCTTAACTTAGATTTTTAGTTGGCGGTACTCTCTTCCCTCCCACCACTCCCCACCACCACCACCACCTCGTACACACACACACACACACTTACTTTTTGCCGCTTTCTTCCCAAATGCACTTTAAAAATAAAGTTTGCTAGCTGAAGAACTTATATTCTCTCTTCTAACATTTGCCCACCTGTTGCGGCACACACAAGACCGTTCCCCGAGGACTGGGAAATGGGTTTCTATTCTGTCTTTTCTGCCCAAGTATAAAAATTCTCCTAGACTGTTTCCAAAACAGCTTTTTGGAGACCCTGCAGAAGGCATAGCTAGGCAAGGGCAACTTGTCCCTGTCCTTCAAGGCTTTTGCAAAAGCCTTCAAAATCCCTACACTTTGGGGGTTCTTCTCTGAACCCTCCTGCGGGCTGGGTAGAGAACAGCCTCACAAGATCTCTTCGGTGTTTCTGCTAAAACCCTGGGATCCACCAAGCAGTCCGGTGTAAGGGAAGCATGGCAAGCATTTGTCTCCATGACAGGATTAAACCAAATTAGCCCTCAGATAATTCTCAGGATAACACAGGGATTCAGATAACTCTCAGGGTAGCACGGGGATTCAGGAATAGCAGAGGAGGGAATGGCACTATCCAACCCTAAAGGACACCGTTCTGAAGGATGGAGCCGTGCAATTTAAAAGCAGAATCCAGCCATGGTGAGGTAATGAGGATGCACCTTTAGAATGGAAGAATCCATCCATTTTTTCCCTCTTCACCTGAACTGAGTTGAGGAGGGCTGCCCTTCCTTACACAGGGGGAGGCCTCTGGCCTTGAGTGGCAAAGAGTGGCCCACTCTACTCAGATGTAAAGTGATGTTGTTGTTGTGACTTTGGGCGTTTATACATGACCCCTAAGCTCCACCGCAAATTTCTGCAAGGTCCGGACCTTAAAAATGTTTACCCACCAGCTCCGGACTTTGCAGACAATTAAGTGTGACCCCGCCCACTTTAGCGTGACCAAACACCAGTTTTCTTGTACCTGCTTTTTGGATGTGACAAATATTTGATCCGGTGTAAGGATAGTGAGTGCGGGGCTCTCCTGGCTTCTGTTTGTTCTTTTTTTGCGCCCCGCCCCTTTAAGAGATCTGAATGCTGCCAGGAACAGAACGGAGGTATACCGGCATTCTTTTCTTTCTTTTTTCTCCCTCCCCCCTCACGCAGCCAGCAACCAGGAAGTGCGGAGGGGGTGGGGACAGAGGAAGAGCAAGGAACCCCTAAGATCTCTGGTCCGAATTTAAGTGGCCAGCGGATCTTAGGGGTCGTGTAAAAAGGCCCTTTGTTGCTCATTCCGTGCCACCTCTCTGTGGTGCAGCCGAGGGGATGGCTCATTAATGTAAATGTTCTCATGACTTTGGCCTCCGGATCCCCAGAGGAGCACCATGTGGCTGTAACTTTTTGGTGTGATGCCATCTCTCTCGGCAATGGCTAGCGTTTGAACCTATTGGGTCCCCACCAGCACCAGCCCATTGTAGAGACCAGTGGCTCCCAAACTTGGGTCCCCCAGATGTTCTAAGACCACAACTCCCAGAAGCCTTCACCACGAGTGTGTTGGTGTTTCCAAGAACATTGGGGGACCCAAAGTTAGGAGCCATTCAATGGAGCATTTGGGCCACTTATTTTGTTTAGTTCAGGATGGGAAGCAGGTAAGACAGTCACACTAAAAATCACAGAGAAATGCATCTTCCTCAGAGCACTCAAAGGAATTCTTATGGAACTTTTGTTGGCTATTTGTGGGCAGATCCGCCTTTGCCTGCTGCTTCAAAGGGTCCTGCAGCACAATCTATTCTAAAGTCTTCATTCCAGCCCCAAAAAGTTTCTCTCGACTCTTTATTTGATCTGGACTGGTCTCCTTCTATCTTTTGTTCCCCTTCAGTTAGCTCGCACAGAAAGAGAAGTGGTTTTACGGCCTCCGCCAGGAATGGTGGTGGGCGGGGAAGATGGTGGCGCCAAAGGCTCTCCCAACATTGCGGCAGTTGAGAGAGAAGAGGAGGCAGCCTTCAGGGTTGGATCTGAAGGACCTTGTCTTGGATGTCTCTTCCTTTTAGGCGCTCTCCCACCTGCCCACAGTCAGAGGACAAGCACAACATCAGCACATTTCAAACAGGCCATGCAATCGATGGGAGGGAATCAACCCAACAGGATAATTCAAAGACCTCGATTCAGTGAGCATCACCTTGGCTGGCAGGAGCCTCCGCATGGCTTCACTCAATAATTCAAGCAAATGGACCAAGAAAGAAGGGGGAAATAAGCCACCAGGCATTTCCAAGAGAGGCAGCCACTATATTTTACTTGTCACCGGACTTCAGGATTATATATATATATAGGGATTATATATTATACAAACCGTTTGTTGTAAGAGGGTCCACTGTGTGTGTGTGTGTGTGTGTGTGTGTGTGTGTGTGTGTGTGTGTGTGTGTGTGTCTGTCTATCTATCTATCTATCTATCTATCTACACACACACACACACACACACACACACACACACACACATATATATATATATATACATATATATAGATAGATATAGATATATACATAGATAAATAGATAGATAGATATAGATATATAGATATATAGATATATAGATATATAGATATATAGATATATATATACACACACACACACACACACACACACATATACATATACAGTGGACCCTCATACAACAATTGGTTTGTATAACATAAAAGTTGTACAACATAATTAATTCTGGAGAGAGGGAAAATTTGTTTAACATAATTACTTATGGGGCAAATCCATACAACATAAAAATGGTTGTGATTAGGGATTACTCTGTTTTCAATGCATTCCTATGGGAAATTTGTATAAAGAAAAATTTGCTTAACATAATTTCATTTGAAATTCATATATATGAATGGGCTTTCTATCATTATTTAGAGCAGTGGTTCTCAATCTGTGGGTCCCCAGATGTTCCTGGACTGCAATTTCCAGAAGTCTCCATCACGAGCCCTGGAAGGGATCCTTTAAGTCATAAATTCTGGTTCTTGTCTGGGAAACCCAGTAGGGAACTGAACTCCCAGCCAGCCAGATGCCTAAAGCACAGTCACTGGAATACAGCTGGGGATGCTCCTTGACTCGGAGGGGGGGCTCCGGAGGAGGGGGAAATGTACCCCCATGCCTACCTTTCTGTCTGAGACCCTGACTAATGGGAAGGCTAGCCCTGCTTACAAATGTAGCAGAGCTAGCTTGCTACATGCGAGGTGTTTTGTACGTACAAAAGCATTCCAAAACCCAGTCCTTCCAAAGCCCAGTATGCTGGGCTAATGCCTCCTTCTGGGGGAATCCAGATAGACAGCTCTGAGTCAGATAATCGTGCCTGCTAATTGCACAGCAAAAGCTCCCTTACAAAAGGCACACAGGCGAGAGAGACTCAAGGAATGGAACAATGCCACGGGACATGGAAGGGGTTTGGTCTTTGAGCGGAACGCTGTCAGAAAAATGAAAGTAGGTTCTGAAGTGCTCCCGCTCTCCCACGCTATCGACTCTGTGGCATTTTAGTCACTGACAGAAGGTTCCTGTTTTTTACAGTCTTTGCCCAGGATGGTAGCAGCTCTCCGGAGACCTCACAAGCTCCTTAATAATGCCCTGTGTAATTTAGCGATGGCTGATACCCATCTAAGCACTGCCTTGCTTAGAAACAGACTGTGGTTGCCACAGCCTGCACAGAGACTGTCCCTAAAGCTCACAGTATAATCTAAATCTGCCTAGCTCAGGCTGATTAGGATCTAAATTTTCAGAAAGGACAAGAAGCAGTAGATGGGAGAACTTCTATGCCTTCCAACCATGAGAGCCTGCCCTACACTTAGAGGGTAACCCCCAAACTTCAACCATGAGTTGCTTACCTAAACAGGGGGTCCTGTGGATTCCTCTGACAGCCGGACTAGCTAGTGGCACCATGCTACAGTCAATACCAGGCTGCAATGAGAAAACTTCCTCCTGCCCTCAGTAGAGGAGAGGAAAAGTCCATCAAAGTTACCCCAGGTTCAAATCCTACCCTCTCCAAGGCAGGCTGGAAAAACTGCTGCCTGAAATTGTCAAGGGGGGTTGGTGGTAGTACTGGCTTCAGTGGAGCAAGGATCCAACTCATAGCTTCTGTTGCTCCTCTGTCTTCAAAGGCTAGAACTCTCACATGCTGATATGTGGGTATTGATTTATCATCTTTCCATCCACCCATGGCTGAGGTTTTGGTTTGTTATCTTCTGGACATGATCCACCCTCCAGTCCTCAACACCATGTGCTAAAATCTGACAGTGATCCAGGCAGTCACAGAGGAAGTGGGCCTCCTCTACACATGTACACACCATGGATCTCGCTGGCCATACGTTAATCCAGGAGCCTCTTCCACCCACCTGCACTGCAACGTTCTAGCTCTTAGGGTAATGTGAGATGGTAGGAAAGACCCACATTCAGTCTCACCAGAAAGGGTTTGCTTTGCAAGGAGACATCTCCCTTATAGCAACTCTTCAATTTGTCGAGGAATCACGCCAGCCCAAGACCCAAAAGTAGTAGCCCTACTGTGGGGTGGGGGGTACTTCAGGTTGGGTGGAGATCAGGGTCAGACAAGAACACATTTCCCTGTGTGTCACCAGGAAATACATCACGCCAGATCGGCCAAGGAGAAGTCCAGCATGCAATCGACTTACAAGAGCTATCCAACAACCTTGGCCTGGAGCTATCCATGGTGCTGAAACCACCCAACCACTGTACGTTCACTGCCAGTCCACAACCAGACCACGTTCCTCTACCACACTGGCTCTCAGGCTGGTTAAAGCTCTTTCCCAATGAGGCTCCATTTTCCAAAGGTGTATCAGGTGGACCACCTTAAGGGGTGAACCCCTCACCAAGTCTTCAGCATGAAACAAGGAGCAAAGGACAGAGCTAGCCATCAAAGCCCTGTTGATGCCTTGATTCGGCAAGGAACTTCACCGCTGCAAGTAAGACCTCTTTGGGCGGGGGGGGGGTCCTTTCTTCCTCCAGAGGGATGTGCCCCAACACATGAACTTCATCTTCTGCAGATTGGAAGATGGTTCCAATCTCATCATTAGCCTCTGTTCCTCCTCTCCCTCCATGGGACCACCCAGCAGGTAGAACTCTCTTCCCCACTGCTTCTTGCATGTATTTTGTCAACCCTCTCCCCCCTTTTGACTAAGATTTTTTTTTTTTTGCTTTGGAGAGATGTGGTTATTTGGGGCTTTCAGTCATTTAGGCATGTGGCCATGGAGCCAGCAGATCAAAGTTTGATTCCCCAATGTGCCTCCCTAGACTAATTTGTTGTTGTTCAGTCATTCAGTCATGTCCGACTCTTCGTGACCCCATGGACCAGAGCTCGCCAGGCCTTCCTATCTTCCACTGCCTCCCAGAATAATCAAATCCATATTGGTTGCATCGATGACACCGTCCAACCATCTCATTCTCTGCTGTCCTCTTTTTCTTTTGCCTTCAATCTTTTCCAAGATCAGGGACTTTTCCAAGGAGTCCTCTCTCCTCATGAGGTGGCCAAAGTCCTGGAGCCTCAGCTTCAAAATCTGTCCTTCCAGTGAACATAGACTATTACGTATTCATAATAATCCATGTGCTGTCCAGTGAGTTCTGACTTGTGGAGATCCTTTCCAGATGATGTAATCTCTGTCTCATTGTGGCCAGTGACTAACAGAGATGACACCTGAGACCTTTGGTGGTTTGGGGGTCCTGTGTGCAAAACCTGGTATATTTTAAAAACTTGCTTTGCTCCAGGGCATGAGTTTTAGTGCTATGGCACTTTCCTGGGAAGACTCTGCCAGTTGGAAGTCCTCAATAATTATAGTAAAAAAATAGAAAAAGAAGAAGTCAGCTGAGGTTTAAAACCAAGTAAGCCGTTTTTCAAAGATTTCAAGGATTCCAAGATGTGCTTTTTTTATCCCCAGGAAAAGCAATTTGCCAAGAAGTTGCTGAAGCCCTTGAAAGTTAATTTCCAAGGTCAAAGCCTCAATCCAGCACATTTAATCGGGTCTGATCAGGTTCAAGGACATAAACAGAATTGCTGCAGAAGAGAAGCTGTAGCACAGGACTGGCAAAACAGGTTTTTTTAAAAGATTTCACTGTTTCTTTGGGGAGAAGAAGTTCTCAGAAAAGTTGTATTTGGAAATGGAGTCTGGGCAGGCATCTCCATTAAGTAGCCCTCGCGTGTGCTAGAGAAACAGAGCCCTGAATGATACAGTGAAAATAAACATTTAGATTTCTACACCGTGGAGTACTCAATAAACCTGGTTCATCTTTCCATGCTTGGGCATCGCTCCAGCTTTCAAAAATGTCATGCCATTGCATGGGGTTATTGATTGATTGATTGATTGATTGATTGATTGATTGATTGATTGATTGATTGATTGATTGATTGATTGATTGATTGATTGATGGGGAAACAATTTCCACCCCATTGACACTGCTCTTTTCCAATCCTATTGGATCTTTTATAGGACGGAAATCACCTTCCCTTTTATTTATTTAGGCTCAAGAAGAGTCTATAGGCAATATTCTCCCTAATTCCATAACAATCCCATTTTGGCCGTAGCCTCTGCTACCCATTTTCTGTTCAGTTCAGTTAGGGTTTTCCCCCCTCTCCTACATCTCTGCCGTCTCTC
This sequence comes from Phrynocephalus forsythii, assembly GCA_029282475.1. NCBI lineage: Eukaryota > Metazoa > Chordata > Lepidosauria > Squamata > Agamidae > Phrynocephalus > Phrynocephalus forsythii. The sequence continues at coordinate 2,276,897 of JAPFRF010000015.1, forward strand.
ACATGTTAACATCAGAGGAATCAAATATATCCCCAGCTTACCAGTCATTCCTGTTATCATCATTATCATCATCACCATCTAGAACTGCAGAGCTGGAAGGCACCATGGAGTCCAGGAGGAGTCCAGGAGGCCCAGTGGGGAATTGAACTCCTGACCTCTAACTCTGCAGCCATAAACTTCAACCACCAGGCAATCCTGCATGTTCCCTTTCAGGAAGCTCAGCTGCTCAACTTTGACCTGGCCTTTGTTGTCTCATCTTCACTATACTTTCAGAAGGTTACCTGTATGCAAGCACGAACAGAACACTGTACCTCCAAAAATGTACACGATCAACTCAGAGATTAAGAAACATCCTTTAAAACAAACAAAACAAGTGGAAATGGAGAGTCATCATGAAAGGGTTCAAGGAAGTCCACCCTAGCCATCATCCATAGCAAGTATGATGATGGACTGCAGACTCAGCAACGGCACAGGCTACCTCGTCGCAGGGTGTGATCAGAGAGCAGTGAAATGCATTTGATGGGATCAACCTTCCTTAAAGCTACCCTTCTGTTGAGGAATTACCCCAACCCAATCCACAAAATCCAAAGCCCTCTACAACTGAACCAAAAAGTTCCAGTTCAGGCAGAAACTGGGGTCGGTCTGGAGTGCATTTCCCCATGCGTCACGTATCCGCTGGGAAACAGATCACACCAGGCCTCTCCACATGCGGCCAAAATTCTGACCTATTTCTCTGTGCCATCACAGCCTCAGTCCTCCTCGCTTGGGGGAGTGGCATTATAAGCACAAGCTAAGTTGCAGGGATCATTTTTCTTAGTGCATCTGTCCATGCACGTTAACAAATGCAACCTGACACGAAACGGTGCCCTCTTTGCTTTAGAAACGTGTTAAGCGACTACCATATCTAGGGAACCACGCAGAAGAGGAAGGGGGGGGCTAGAGGTTGGTATTGTAAAAGGGGAGTGGTGAGATTTTTTTTTTTTCAAAGGCAGGGTGGAAATCTAAGAGGAGGCATTTCTGATTGTCATGCTGCTGCATTCCAGGCTGCCAGCTGAAGCAGGACAACAACGGGATGAGTTTGCGAAATCTTCGTGGGCAGGACGCAAGGGGAAAAGAACCAGTGCACTTGTGTCTCTTTTTTTAGACACAGGAAGGGAAAGGACTCATGGCACAGCAGGGTCACAGCAGGGTCAGAGAGCAAACAGATCAAGGAAACGTTGCTTCCAGGGGACTGAAAAATCCCATAATCTAATAAACTAATTTAACATAACTGCAGTGCTGGGAGGGACACTCTGGATTTTTGAGTCCAGCCATTTGTCAAGGAGACACAGGGAGGAATCGAACTCCTAACGTCTGGGTCCGCAGCCAGATGCCTGAATCACTGAGCTGTCCTTAATCATCGTAACCGTCATCTTAGAACTCCATAGCTGGAAGGAGGCCTTCACACCATCCAAGTCCAAGCCCAGCGGGGAATCGAACCCCTAACCTTGTAGCTCTACAGCCAGACCCCTAAACCATTGAGCTATCCAGCAGTTACCCCCACTGTGCCCTGCATAGTCAAGGCTTCCAGGAAGAGCAGCCATTGAATACATCACTAAGAACGGGGCAACATTTTGTGTTGGGTTGTGATTCCAGAGAGATCCATGTAGAGACACAAGAAGAAGAAGAAGAAGAAGAAGAAGAAGAAGAAGAAGAAGAAGAAGAAGAAGAAGAAGAAGAAGAAGAAGAAGAAGAAGAAGAAGAAGAAGAAGAAGAAGAAGAAGAAGAAGAAGAAGAAGAAAAGGATTCTTCTATTTGATCCACAATTATAATACATCTCACTTGTGTGAGGAAAACCATAGACTCAGTTTTAAGGCTATGGTGGAGGAAGGGGTACATTGAAATGCCACACATTCGTTTGATGCAATGCTTCAGGTTTCAATCAGCCTTTAGACTGAACACCTCTTTTGAAATCAAGTGTCGTCAGTTATCAAGGTATCATAAAATAAACTGGATTGTCTCTCCCCCCCCCCGCCCCCGTGACTCTACTAGGTAAGGTAGCTCCCTGTAAGTTAGGACCTCATGGATCCCTGTCTAAATATTTTTTTTCACCCAGTGTGTTGCTAGTCTGTGAAACTCCCTGTCACAGGATGTGGTGATGGCATCTGGCCTGGATGCCTTCAAAGAGGGATTGGACAGATTCCTGGAGGAAAAGTCCATCACAGGTTACAAACCATGATGGAGATGTGTCATCTCCAGGCTTAAAACTGGGGTCCTTCAAAGGCCAGATGCAGGGGAGTGGTATCAGGAGACAGACATCTAGTCTCGTGCACTTCCAGACGCATCTGGTGGGGCCACTGTGAGATACAGGAAGCTGGACAAGATGGGCCTTTGGCCTGATCCAGCATGATGGCTCTTCTTATGTTCTCATGTTTTTATGTTCTTATGTTCTTATGTTCTTATGTCTCTTGACTCAGGGTGGATCACATGGCATGAATGGGGATCCCATAATGGAAGGGATCAGATGATATATAGAGAAGTACATAGAACAAAACTGGCCTCTGCCAAACATTCAGGTAGCGGGGGCAAAAGAAGATCATGGGGGGGCAGGCAGCAGGGGGAGCACTTAGGAGAGATGAGACCGGACAAGAATCACCAACTCTGCTCCATGCAGGGAAACCAAACCACCGAGGCCCCAACATCGAGACTAATTAGCGCAGATAAATGGGCCTTTTGCCTCCCTCCCGTCTCTTTTACCTCTGACAGGAAAGGGGCTGTCGGAAGGCATCCCTGATTAAATACAGCTCACATCCACCGATGCTGCAGCAGCGGTTTGCAATCATCCCACCCCCACCCCAACCCCTTTGTGCTACATCCCCGAGCAGAGAAATGATCATGTCAGACACGTTTTCCAGACGGGTGGAAAGAGGTGGGTGGCGATCCCACCCCTCTTCCTTGGGAAGTGCTCACTCAGCATCCTCCCAGGGAGTTTAAAAATAGACACACACACCCCAAAGCCTGCGCCGGGCGACAGGAGCGTGCCCCATGTCTCTCCATTCATACGCCTAGAGAGGGATAAACAGGAGGCTGCCGCCACCCCTTCATCCTTTTGCTAAAGGCACCCTTCACCCCTTCACCTTAAAAAAACCGGGTCATGTGCAAAAGCTGCAGAGGTGCAAGAGACTGCAGAGGGGGTCACTGGGAACGTTGGGACCCATCTCTCTTACACACACACACACACACACACACACACACACACACACTTTCGATTCCCTATCCCCTGCCGATTCGCCTCCAAAAATAGGTTGTGTGTTTGGTACGGAGAAAAACACATCCCCCCCATGCATATTAACTACCTTCTGCCCACAGCGAGCTTGCACTTCCCTCGCTATTAGCACAGAGGGATATTTACCAAATGCAGCATACTGCTGAGGCAGAGCTTCCATCTGGGTTTTTGAAAATGGAAGAAAGGGGGGAGAGAGAGGGAGAGGGAGAGAGAGCAGCCCCCAAAGCTGTGCCTTGCATAAGGGAAGCGTAGTCCCCCTCCTGCTTGCTTGCATAACCCACTGGGATAGAAAAGGGGCCCCCAATGGACACAAAAGCAAAGTTTTGTCCCAATCTGGTGATTAATCTAGGCCAGATTTCCCTGCCCTCTCTGACTCTCCCATCAGCACCAACCTTTGGATCCATCCCAAGTCCCCCCCCTTGTCTATGGACGTCTGGAAAAGCTCCCCTCCCAGCCACAGAGGGATGACCCCCTCCCCACCCCTTTGGATAAGAGGACAGTGAAATCTTAGTCATGCTCCTTGTGATATAGGACAGAATCAAGCTTTCCTCAGACTTGGACAAGGGTGATTCTTAAAAAGGCGAATCTCAGCACTACATTCAAGATACAACTGGACTCTGACATTTTGGATTTATGTCAATAAATAGGGTGCAACCCTTGCAAGCACAATGGAAGCAAACCACTAGATATAAGAACATCCTAAACAAAGCCCCGAATATAAAAGAGAAAAACCAAAGATCACATGTAAGAAGCGTAAAGCATCCCTCAAAGCAAATCATTGACCCACCAAAATTCACAGTCTCGCTCCACATGATCTCAACCCAGAAAGAATCCTCAGAGTAAACTGTAACCTACAAGTTCATTCTTTGCTTCCCCCCCCAAAAAAAAAGTCCACCCAGTTTTCTGGTTCATGGCATCTCCCATCTCCATTTCTCGTCAATGCTTCCATCTCTCGCCCCAACTGTTCAAACAGAGCTCTCAATGGTCAGGATTCCGAATCCCCTACCCTTCTCAGAAAAAAAGATTTGCAGAGATGAATTAGAGACCCCCCCAGACTGATTAAACTTATGGACACACTCTTCATATGTTCCACTCTTCAAATGAACGTGAAAGCTGAATAACACCAGTCCATAGAAAGCTAAGTATCTGGAGGAGGCCTGAGAAACGGATGCCTCAAACATGGAAGGAAATCAGAAGCTTTCTCATCTCTGTGTGTTTCACACCAAAGACCTCCAAAGCTCAACCTCCTCCTAACCTCACCATGGGCCCCACTTTCTGATCACTTGGGCTCCAGCTGGGCTGAGAACGCAACATCCATTAAGCCCCTGTGCTTGCTAACAAGCAAAGGGAGAAATAAAGAAATCTACATCTTCCTGGTGGAAAAACAAATTGAGGCTCAAATGCAGGAGAGAGAAAAAAATGAATCTGTTTCCTCCTTCTAAAGATGTATGCAATCCAGATTCCACTGAGAAACAGAGGTGGCCAGGTCCATTCAGAAGCCCCCTTCGGGACACCAAACAGATCAGCCACAGACATGGGGATCAAAGCCACCAAAGTTGGAGAAAGCACTTTCTTTTCCTCCAGAAGGAAGGATCCCAAAGGGAAGGAGGTTTTTAAACCCTCTCGCAGACATCTGAGAAGTGCCGCCAGGAGGCTGGCGTGCCAGCTTTCTCTCAGAGGCTAATTGCAAAACATAATTTTTTCACACGACCCGGCTGCCAAACGACACGGGCTCCGGATGGATTATACCGAGGCCTTTTATCGAGGGAGATCTTCCGTCTACATTAAGAGGCACATGGATCTCTTCAGCGGATAAATGCCACTGCCGAGCAAACTGGAAACATATCTCCCCCCCAGACAATGTCTTACTTTATTGAGTAGCAGCTGTTCTGCCCCAGGTTTGAGTGGTTTCCACCGGCTTCGGCCGTTCTTGCCGTCACGACGCATCTCCAGAGTTTTTGAACCCAAATCACTCTCAGCTGCCGGGACAACATTAAAAGAAAGCAGGGTGAAATTTACTGCGGCAAATGCATACATAAATATATGCCTAAAATGTGCACAGGTTCCCCCTGCCATTCGGTTGGGGGGAATCTTCTGATAGGAGCGATCTTTGCTGATCTTGTCTGATTTGCATGCAAGATCTAGGCTCCCAAAGCCTCAAAGATGATGGGGTTCACCGAAGTGTGTTTCATCCACACACAAGATGTTTTAATTCCTAGGTCTCTGCATTTTGCTAGTTTTTCCAATTCTTTATTCTTTATTTTAATTTTTAACTCTGGCACCCCCTAGAATTGCAATGTCAATGATTAGGACATTTCCTCATTCTCTTCCTACTATCTCTGGTGTGTTATGTTCAAAGTGTCTCATCATCATCATCATCATCATCATCATCATCATCATCATCATCATCATCATCATCATCATCATCATCATCATCAAGGTCTGCCATGGAGACTTTCTAGTACTGTCCAGGACAGTTCTCACATTTGCAGGAACAATTGTGCACAAAGAGAATCCCTCATGCAAAAGGGCAGGTCTTGTATGAAATAGCAGAAATTTGCAGAGAATTTCTGCTATTCGTCATTCCCAATGCGAATCAACAGAAGGCTAGTGATCTGAATTTCTGTATTGTTTCAGGTCTATAGTGGAAATAAGATCCAGTGGGACCTGGATCACCGGAGACCAGACCAGGATCCATCGCAAGGGTTCCTTCAAATCCCAACTCTAGAGGAAATATGACTTACCCCCAGTACTCAGCAACAGCTTTCGCTTCCATCCCAGCTGATCCAACCCCATTGGAGTGCTTTGAGAAAGCGGCAAGGACCGGCATCGGTCTAGGAAAAGCTTAAAGGGCGGTGATTCTGGTGACGGGTGAAGCGGGTGAGAGAGGGGCTGAACGGAAGGGAAAGAAAGAGCAAAATGAGGATCTGTTACTGTCTGTGCAAGGACATAAAATTGTTCACACATTTACACAAGGCAAAGCAAAGCGTGTTTCTTCTAGACCACCCCCGTTGCACTTAAGGCTCTCTCTGTGCAGCTGACCCTTTGCTTCCCCCCCCCCACAAAACGGCCCCACCAAGCTGGGTACTCAATTAATCCACCCCAGAATGGATGGAAGGCTGAGTGAACCTTGAGCGGGCCATCTGGGATGGAACCCGGGTCGTGAGCAGAGTCTCGGCTGCAGTGCGGCGGTTGAATCCCTGTGCCACAAGCCCTCTCGAGGCTGCCTGGGGCTTAGTTTTTAACGCAGAACTGGAATCAACCTGACCTTTGAACAAAAATACCAGACCAGTTCACTTTCCACCCGTCAGTCCAAAACCACTATCACACTTTCCTCCTGCACCAAACAACGCAGCACTTGAGACACAGGGAGTGAGACGAGACATCAGAGCCTCTTCTGATGAAGAGGTAAAGGCAAGGAAATTGTCAGTGCATCGTGTCCGGACTAGAGGAGACGTGATTAGGAGGCTAAGTTATCCTCTCTGACAGGTTATGCATTCAAGGTCATTTTTTCTCCTCCCAACAGCCTTGCTATTTTCGCTGGGATTTAAACTCGACAAAAGAGCTCAGGAAGAAGAAAGCTCTGCGAGAAATGTCTTGATCCAAATGAGTATTTTTTAAAAAAATAAAATTCTGACTGCTTTTACTACAGCCCTCCTCATCTGGGTCCTTTGTTGAGCGAGGCCAGTCGACAAAAAAAAAAACATGTCCAGCTACTTGATGAGACAAAAGAGGTAAACATTGACAATCATGCTTCTTTTTGCAGGCAGCTTGTCACACGGAGGGCCAGCAAGGAATTTAACCGGACTCCCATTCCCCAGTGAAAGTGGCAATTTAGCACCTCCCAAGAAGCAGATGGTGACTGCAGCAACAAAATTAAAAGACATCTGCTTCTTGGGAGGAAAGCAATGGCAAACTTAGGGAGCCTCCTAAAGAACAGAGACATCACTTTGCCAACTAAGGTCAGGATAGTCAAAGCTATGGTTTTTTCAGTAGTGATGTATGGAAGTGAGAGCTGGACTATAAAGAAGGCTGATCGCCGCAGAATTGATGCTTTTGAGCTGTGGTGCTGGAGGAGAGTCTTGAGAGTCCCCTGGACTGCAAGGAGATCAAACCTATCCATCCTGAAAGAAATCAACCCCGAATGTTCACTGGAAGGACAGATTTTGAAACTGAGGCTCCAGGACTTTGGCCACCTGATGAGGAGAGAGGAGTCCTTGGAAAAGTCCCTGATGTTGTTGGGAAAGATTGAAGGCAAAAGGAAAAGGGGAGGGCAGAAATGGTGGGACGGTGTCATCGATGCAACCAATATAGATTTGACCAAACTCCGGGAGGCAGTGCAAGACAGGAAGGCCTGGTGAGCTCTGGTCCATGGGGTCACGAAGAGTCAGACATGACTGAATGACTAAACAGCAACAAAGAAGGGGTGAAAAGCCCAGCTCTGCTTGCCTCCCAAATTCACACATTTGCAGGCTCCAGGGTGTGCGGTTGGGCAAAACAGCAAACTTTTTTTTCCCAGCCACACAAATGGCCGGGAAGCTGTCAATCCGAGCCAAATGTGCCAACATGCTTGGGTTAGTGGGGAAACTACATTGGAAACGGCAGCGTTGGATCAGTCTGTTTAACTCTCTAGCTTGAAATGGGCTGGCTGGAGAGCGCTGGTCTCTAGAGAGCCAGAGGACTGGGAGTTCAATTTTCCCCCGTTGCCTCTTGGGAAAGAGCCAGCCTGGGTGCCCTTGGGCCAGCTGCACAGACCCAGAATAACCCCAAAAGAAGGAAATGGGGGACCACTTCTCGGAATTCTCTACACAAAAAAAGATCCCAGTCAGCTGGAATTCTCGATGGCACAGGAGGACTATTCTTAGTTTTAAAATGTATGGAAACCCAGGTGCAACATCCCTGCACCACATCACTGCTGCGTCAGAAAAATAAATATAAACCACATCAGTTCTGCAGTACAGGTAAGCCGAAGGGACCTGAGGTTTGTGCTGAGGCTTGCAACAGACGCTGTTAACCTGCAAGGAAGGTTTTGCTTCCAACATTCCCCTCTGAAGAAGCAAACTAAACGAGGCGACTGCAGAGGGCAGTAGAAGACTGCAGTCAAAAAGGGGATGTGTCCTTAAACTACGGCAGACTAACCCACCGTGAACATTATTTCCTATGCATCGTCATTGGTTTTGTGTAAGAGATTCACAACTTTTTTAATCGTGGCTTTAAACGGCTGGCAGTGACCACTTGCTCACCGGCAAGTAGGAGGTTTCGTTTACAAAAGAGAATTAGGATGTGGCTAGCCCAAGAGATTTTTGTTGCCTGAAGCAAAGGCCAAAATCCTGGTCACCTACAATCGGACCGTAACCCCCTGGTTGTGCTGCCTCGGGGATTTTGGAAGTGGTGGGTCAGAATCTCTAACTTTTAAAATTTCTACACTCTCTAGCACTTATTTTTAATTGGCACAATGTGCAGCATAAAGATAGAGGGGGATGAGACTTGGGTTCAAATCCCCACTTAGACACAAATTTGTGGAGGGTGAAAAAGTGTGCCTTGAAAATCCTATGAGGTTGCATATACATTGGAATCAATGTGACCGCACGTGATGGTTCATAACAGAGATGCTCTTAGTCTCCAGCAACATGATGGCCTGTCTCTAAGCCTCCATAACCTTTGTTACCTTTCCACCCAAAAGAAGGGCCAGTGAAAGGGTAAGAGAGAGGCAGGGAAGCCATTAAATCACTATGATGGTTTATATCTGCCTTTCCTTCGAGGAGCCCGAGAGAAGATTCAATCCCAGGACTCCTGGAATCCTAGCGCAAAAGATATCCATGGCAGCATGCTGGCTTTCAGCACCACAGTGCTGCTGATTCTTAAGCACTGGCCATACCCGTTTGGGCTGATGGGAACCTGTTTAAGATGACTCGTACTGCAACACACATGTGCCCAGCCTAAGCGCAAAGGGGAAATGCCTGGGATCATAACTGAATGTATGACACTCAAAGCTCACTTGATGAACCAACTGGACTCTCCGTGATCTAGATAACAACCCTAATCCAAACCAGGAAAAAAATGAAACTGAACTTTGTTAGGCAAGGAACTCACACCATACAACTGCATCAACAGATCATTTCCTCCTGCCTCCGAAATCCAGGAAAGATCTGGAGACAAAGTAGATATCCAACAGAATTTCCTGTCTGTCCTTCCCTGTCTCCCTGTGTCTTATTTTGCTGTCTTAAAAAATAACTTGACTGCAATGGGTGGCAGAATAATGGGAGGGGAGTCTCCTTGAGCCTCAATGTAGTTAAACCCAACACACACACATACCGCCCGCTGAACCCAAAGGACAAAGAGATGAGTCATCTCACAGGATCTGTGCCATTTTTCTTCCCTTTTAAAGGGAAAACAGGCGGCTGAAGGTGATTTTTAGCAGACCAAAGACTGGGTGAGAAAAAAATGTAACCATCTTCTCCTTCCCACCTGTCTCCTTGCCCTTAATTGCACCTTCTCCATACAAAGCAGGTTTTTCACTCTGGAGACAAAACAAGGAAAGCCACCCCAGTGTTTGGAGCACCTCTTAAGACACAACGGTTTGCTGGTTGCAGTCAAGAGGCAGGCTGATTTTGTGGAGAGGTTTTCCTAGATCTCACTCCCTTGCAGAGACAAAAGGACCGAAAAATGCACTGGAATGTCAACCTTCTGAGAGCCTTCATTCTTTGTCGAGGCCTTCACGTCTTCTGCATCCCTTCCCTTGAGCCAACTGGGAATATAAACTGCCAGCTACTTTGTGTGCTGCCCTTCCTGGCCTGAAATGCCCCACCAAATGCTATCTGGTGTGTTAATTCTCCAGACACAAATGTTTTGTGGTTGTTGGATCCATCAGGGGGACTGCAAAGAAAGAAGGGCTGGGAGGGGATTTGTTTACTCTCTGCCCTTAATATTTCCCCCAGCCAAAAATAGCAAGGGCCTCCCAAAAGAGTACCCGAAGCCGGAAAAGGCAGGAGTCAGCAGGTTGAGCTTGTCCTAAATCCCTCAACGCCTCAGACATGTGAGGGGAGGAGGTTCCTGGAGCAATTGTCCCACAGTCCAGCCAGCAGGCTGGGAGCATGTTTCTCTTGAAGTGCCAAGAATCTGGGCATGGTGGAAGCAAACAACCACTCGGGTGCATATTTTGGCAGACAGGCGCGCGCCCCTCTGGAGAGGTCGCCAGGATGCCGTCAAGGGACCAAAAGGCCGTTGGGAGAAATTGTGACGCAACACCCAGTAAACTGCCAGGTTATAGGCAGAGGCCCTTGCCAAGGAACTTTCCACTCCTTTCCACCAGGGTGGAGTGCTTTCACGCGTCGCCAGGGAAAATTTCAGCTGTCCCCAAAGGTGGCAGCCAGAATACTGACCAGAGGCAGTCAAACTAGAGAATCAACCTTCTACAACATGATTCCTTCCCCATTACCTGCGCTAGCATTTGAAAAGCAGTGTCTTGTTGTTAGTGTTCAGCACATGACACATCAAAGGGCCTTCTCTGTTGCTGCTCCCAGACTTTGGAACTCCCTCCCACTGGAGGCCAGGAATGCCCCATCCCTGCTGTCTTTCCAGAAGCAGGCAAATACCTTCCTCTTCAGGCAAGCTTTCCCTGAATGAGGGACTATTTACTATGTGACTTTTGTTCCCCCAAGGCCACACAGGCTGGCTCTTCTCCTGAGAACATTGCTGTCCAGATGCTTCACTGTTTAGGTCTCTGGATATGGAGTCAGTGGTTGGGAGTTTGATTCCCCCCTGGGTCACCTAGGAGAAGAGCCAGCCTGTTTAGCCTTGGGTAAACTGCATAGGCCCAGGATGTGCCCAATATTGGGGAATGGTGAACCACGCTTGAGAGCTCTCTACATAGAAAACCTTGAAAAGGGTTGGCAAAAATCAAAATTAACTTGACAGTACATTATCATTAATAATATGTATTAGCTAACCAAGTTCCTATTGACATATTGGATCTACTCTAGTTGGGAACGACAACTGGATTTCTGGTTTTTGACCAAACCCTGCAGAAAATATATACACATACACCAGATTCTTGGAAGTGTCAATGAAAGAACAAAGTTCTTCGAAGCCCTGAGAATCAGCTATAGCAAGGTTACATGGACAGACAGACAGCCTGGAGCAACGGCCTACCTTTCCAGTGTTGAAGTCATTAAAGGAGACAATGGTACACAGGACAGGATGGCCAACTTTTCTGTATTTAGAACGGTCCAGTTTGCGAGGTGGCCGCACGGGATGTGATGGTGACGGTACCGTGTCCCCACCTGTTTTGATGGAAAAGTGACCTTGATCTGGCATTTGTTGGTCACAGTTTGGGCAACTTAAAGAGTGAGAGAAGCAGGTGCTGTGAACATCCTCCAGAATGCTGCCCAACCGCTCGCTCTCTGGCACACCTGTGCTAACATTGAAAGCATCTACAGGAAAACATTTGCAACCCTGGGAATCCACAGGAGAGGACCTTTCAAGGTCCTCATTATCTGCTTGTATCCTGTCCGTAGGCTGGGCATCCCAAGTAAAGTTCTCTGGGATGAGCGCATCTGCTAATGCAGTTCCCACCCCTGGGATATCTGTTGGCGTCCAGTCTACATTTAATGTAGCTTGGGAAATCCTATCCAGGTACTCCACATCGACAGCGGTGCTAGAAGAAGTCCTAACATCTACTGGCGTTGCTGCAAAGTCACAGTCATCGAGACCAGTTGTTGATAAGGTGGAAATGTCCTCCAAAGTATTTGTTAGGCTCAGCATACCCTGGTCGGTCCCACCCATCTCAACCACTGATTCACCATCACAGCACTCTTCAGAGTTCACAGAACATATGGGCTCTGCCTCTGTGACATCTGTCCTGGTCTTCATGAACTCTTGAGGCTTTGAGTCGGAAGCATTTGAGATCCGAGGACAGTCCGAAGTATCTGCAGATGAGTGCAGAGCGTTTTCCTGGCCCCACGAACCCAACACCCAGGTGTCTGTTAGAACAGTACCTATGGACTGAGCACTACAATGAGGTGTGTCTTGAATCTGAGACAGTTCTGTAGCTGCATGACCAACAAACACACAGTCATCAGGAAATTTTGAGAGGGGGAAAGTAGGTAAACTCGTGCTGGGAGGTAAGAAAGATAGTTCACTAAAGCTGCTGTTTTCACAGAAGACCTCATGGGAAACCTCAGGATTTGTAATTCCTTGGGGTGGCTCTTTGCTCCCTGAGCTTTTAGAGCTGTGGTTATCCCAAATCCCAGAATCTGGAGATAATCCTGTTGACGAGAAACCACTGGCACTCTCATTTGCAATAACCAGAGGCTGGCCCTGTGGGTGACGTTCTTGTCTTTGGCACTCAGAGCTGGAATTTGGCCTTGGTTCTTCCTGTGAAAACATTTTTGAAGATCCCCGCCACTTCCTGGCCACCTCGGCGACACTGTTGAAGAATCGAAGGACCCCACCAAAGTGGCTACTCTTCGCCGCATGGACGGTCTTTTTAGGTTGGCCAAGTCTTTCTTCACATTTCACCTCAAAGTAGGGAGAAGCTTTCTCTGTTGCATGCTGTAAATCCTGAGAACTGGGCTCTTCCCTTTGGCTCGGGAATGTTGAAGTGTCTCTGTTCATTGGGGAAAACCCTTTGAGATAACTCCAGACCTCGGAGTTTCGCCCTTTCTTATTCTCTACTGCAATTGCTGAATGTCTTTCTTGATGGTCCCCTTGTAGAGCACTCCCTCCCTGAGTGGTCTCAGACTCGTGAGCCCCACTCTTTTGAGTTGACATTTGAGGACCGTCGTTATCAACATCGTCACTAATTAGCCCAACCCCATGGTTCTTCTGCCATTTCATTTCAGCGGAGTCAACATCCAGCACACAACTATTTAACTCAACGTCTTCAAAGGACGTGTCCAGATCCTCAATGTAACCGGCGTATGAATGACGGTAAGGCCGCTGGCCGTCACTCAGGTTCTTCACACGTTGGAGGGCTTTTTGCTCAAGGTCTTCCTGAGTTTCCACTGAAATAATGATAGCTTTGGGTTTGGAGGCATTCTTGGTTGACTTGAGCTTCTTGAAGGACCTCACCCGCTCCATGAAGGTCATCTTCCGACTGCGCTCCAAGATCTCTGTGTGGTTGCCAAAGAGAATCATGGACTGCGGTCTGTTGGTGTTCATGGCCGACCCTTTCCGACGGCTAACGAAATTCCAAATCCGACTCCCACGGGTCTTCTTTTTGGATTTTGATGCCTCCTCCTTTTCATCATGGTTGAGCCCAGTCAAATCACAATAAAGGTCAGTGCTTTTAATCTTTGGGTTGCCTTGGAAGATCTTGCTTCCATGTCCATTTGGAAGCGGCCAAGAGCAATCAGGCTGGCAGTCGTTAACCAGTTCCATGTTGACAGCTCTGATGCCACCGGATCACACGTCCATGGCCACACAGCACTTTTCTTCTGCAGACCTGAAAGGGGAAAACAGAAAACAACTCAATTAATTGGTGTGTGTGTGTGTGTGTGTGTGTGTGTGTGTGTGTGTGTGTGTGTGTGTGTGTGTTTTCACACACACAATCTGTATTTCTGAAAACAGCCATGCTGGTTGGGTTTGTAAAGCTCCCCACCACCACCACCACTGGCTCCTGTCCTAACTCTCACGGCCTCTGGACCAACCATTTGTGAAAGAAAAAGCCAAGCGTACCAAGCCAAGCCATGTGACAAAGGTTGCATCACGTTTGACTCGCTGTGACAGCGTCGGGAAAACAAATCACTTGAACGGGGAACAAAAGGGGTCAAGTGAATGTACTGGACAAGCTTCATCTCCCATGATGGATATCCGGAAAAGAAATAATGGTTTATTGATCATAAAGCTCGGTCGTCTGTTTTTTGGCTGTGTTGGTGAAGGAAGCTCCTTACAAGGCAGTTTACAGGATATCCGAAATATTATTTACAAACAAGGACTCCCACAGAGGGAGGAGGGGAAATTCTTTACCCAAACACACACACACACACACACACACACACACACACACACACACACACACACACACACACATAACATCCTATAGTCTCCAGGTTTAACAGTTTTGTCCTTGAAAACTGTAAGACCTGAGCTGTAAGAAAGTTCTTGCAAAGAGGCAGAGCACCTATAGCAAGGTAAGAAGGAACCAGTTTTCCATCCTTTCACCTATATATTATTTTGTTCATCCTATCCTTATATTTTAAATGGGCAGGTATGCAGCAGCTCCTTGTGGTCTTGAAGCAGTGGGATGAAATACGGTAGACATGAGCATGACACAATTCTACATTTCATGTTCAGACACCCCCTCAGCTACATGCCTAACACCTGGTTTCCAAAAAAAAAAAAAATAAATGTGGGGACGGGGAGTAGAACTTTCCAAGAACAGGGAAGTGCCATTTCTGTTTTTCTAGTTTTTAATCCCATCCACCCACTCACTCGAGCTGCCTAGCTGCCCTAAGCACATCCGATCTCGCTTGATTTCGGAAGCTAAGCAGGGTCAGCCCTGGTTAGTACTTGGATGGGAGACCACCAAGGAACACCAGGTGCTGTTGGAGTAGGAACTGGCAAACCACTCCAGTCTTCCTGCCAAGAAAACTCCACGGACATGGAGTCACGAAGAGTCGGTCACGACTGTGACGACACAACACACACACACACCCACTCACTCATCCTGTGTGGGTGATCGTAACATCACTTAGGAGCAACACCCCTGTTAGCAAATTACTCTTCTCAGCCTGCAAGAAAGCAAATACTCGAAAGCATCTCTTCTTCTTTCTTCTTCTTCTTCTTCTTCTTCTTCTTCTTCTTCTTCTTCTTCTTCTTCTTCTTCTTCTTGTTGCTGTTGTCATCGTCGTTGTCGTTGTCGTTGTCACTGTTAGAAACTGAACAACACTGCACTGATAGTTGTTGTGAGTTTTTCGGGCTGTTTGGCCGAAAAACTGACAACAACTATCATATCCCAGCCATGAAGGCCTTTGAGAATACAACACTGTCCTGCTTTGAGACAAGTGACACTTGATTGCAAATAACATGTACAACATGAGGGCATGGGGGGGGATGTCTCTTTAGAATGGATCCCTGCTCCGTTTGCTCTTTCGGTGGTTACTTGGCTGCTCAAGGACAGGGCCCCGTCAACACTGCCAAGGACAGTTTGCAAATACTAGGGCGAACTTGGTGAGGAAAACGGCCCTCTCATCATCCCAGTCACCACCTTGCCAAACTAGAGGTGGAACATTTCACAGGAGGTTGGGAATTTTTAAGCCCAAGAAAGCATGTAGCCCTCCTTGGGTTATTTCAGAGAGAAAGGTGGGATAGAGGGAAGGAGGGAGGGGGTAGATAGATAGATAGATAGATAGATAGATAGATAGATAGATAGATAGATAGATAGATAGATAGATAGATAGATAGATAGATAGATAGATATTTGATTTATATACCACAACCAACTGGCGAAAAGCTAGAGATAGATAGATAGATAGATAGATAGATAGATAGATAGATAGATAGATAGATAGATAGATAGATAGATAGATAGATAGATAGATAGATAGATAGATAGATAGATATTTGATTTATATACCACAACCAACTGGCGAAAAGCTACTCTGGGTGGTTAGATAGATAGATAGATAGATAGATAGATAGATAGATAGATAGATAGATAGATAGATAGATAGATAGATAGATAGATAGATAGATAGATAGATAGATAGATAGATAGATAGATGGCACCCCATTTTTGGGTGACCCAAGCGTTCTTGGACTGCAGCTCCCAGAAATCTCAGCCAGCACAGCTGGTGGCCAAGGCTTCTGGGAAATGCAGTCCAAGAGCACCTGGGCTAACCAAGGTTGGGAGCTACCACTCCAACGGAACATTTAGTATTTCATAACAAAGGGGAAAGAGCTCTCGTTTCATTCCCTTCTCCAGCCAACACGTTGCTGCACAGCCTCAAATCCCAGGAGGCACCCAGGGGAGTGTGAGATCACCCAAGGCCTTGAGGGGGAAAGCCGAGACGTGGTAGACTGGAAGGTGCCAGCTCACCACCCCTGCCAGCCTGGGGGGTCTTTTGGGCTGAAGTTGGAGTCCTGGGAGACAGGGCCTCCGTTCTGCTTCTCCATCCTCCAGCACTTTATGGAGAGGGCAAGCTGCAACCGACCAGTTCACCCTGTGTGCCAAAAATGAGTCAAAATGAAAAGGCATTTTGAAGACAAACAGGTTGATTGGGTTTTCCTGCAATACGATCCCCTTATATTTTAAGCAGTTCTCAGTCTACAGCAGGCCCTTTGAGTGGAAGAAGGGTGGCACCCACAGAAAAAACAAAAACAAAATAGATGTCCTTGGACGACAACTCCCAGAAGGCTCCATCGCCAAGACTTCCGGGAGTTGTAGTCCAAGAACAACTGAGGACCCTGAGGCCGGGAACCATGGAACTTGAACAAAGTGGTTGGAGCCATTTGATTGGTTTACAAGCTGGGAAGAGAAACTTACAAGAGAAATGAAAGAGAAATGAGTTTTCCTCCAGGCAACCAAGGAAATTCGGTGGTGGGTTCGGCGTCTTCATATCCGTTCCCCTCCAGGAAGGGAAGCCGGGTGAAGACCGGAAAGCAAAGCCATCGGGCCACAAACAGCCCCTGCAACCCTCGAGAGAAATCTCTCCCCCTCCAGATGTTCTTTAGATTCTCAGCATACAACTTCCCCTCACCCAGAAGACAAAAGACACGGCCTTCCTTCGAACAGTGCAGCTATACCGACACACACAAAAATGGCAGGAAACAGATGCCCAGCCATCCAGAGATACGGAGACCCCTTCCTTGATGCGGCTTCCTCCTTGCTTTGAGGGGGGTGAGGGGGCAAATAAGTAGCAGGAGACGTGACTGGTGGAGGACCGTTCTGTGCTTCCACACAGAGAGCACATCTGGCGTGCAATGACTCCCCCACTGGCCGGCCACACACGGGGGGCTGTTTGTGGAGGGGGGAGTTATTTCTTTCCATAGATAGATAGATAGATAGATAGATAGATAGATAGATAGATAGATAGATAGATAGATAGATAGATAGATAGATAGATAGATAGATAGATAGAAAGAAAGAAAGAAAGAAAGAAAGAAAGAAAGAAAGAAAGAAAGAAAGAAAGAAAGAAAGAAAGAAAGGACAGGCAGGCAGGCAGACAGACAGACAGACAGCAAATATCTAATATCTAGAAGCCTTTGGGAACACTTTTAGGGCAATAGCTCACAACCTTGGTTCTTGGACTGCAGCTACCACAAGCCTTCACCACTAGCTGTGCTGGTCAGGATTTCTGGGAGTTGCAGTCCCAGAGTATCTGCGGACTCAAGACTGGGGACCACTGCCATCAAAGTTACTTCTGTCTGAAAGCACAGGTCAGAGCAAAACAATCTGTACTGTTTTGCTCTGTACTGGACGGTATATTATCCCTCATTACTGTAAGCCGTCTTGGGTTCTTTACCAAGGAGAAAGGCGGGGTAAAAATACTCTAAAATAAAACAAATAAATGTGACCCCCATTGTTCTGGCAGACAAATCAGGTCAATGAGCATTGTTCCAGAAAAGGCAAGGGGAAGAACTGCTTTCATTCTCCCATGGATAGATAATATTTGGAAAACAATGGTATTCGGACCCAACCGGCAAGCCAACAGCCTCTGTGTGAGGTGACGCTGGAATGATTTGCACAGCCCTTCGGCCAAAGGTAGCGCAAAGAAGGCCCAATGTACTGTGGACTGTCTGTCCCATGGATGCCTGCAAACCTGCCTGTCTATTAAATAAAGCACCCCATGAAACAGTTGACTGATAAAGGAGGAGGAGGAGGAGGAGGAGGAGGAGGAGGAGGAGAAGAAGAAGAAGAAGAAGAAGAAGAAGAAGAAGAAGAAGAAGAAGAAGAAGAAGATGATGATGATGATGATGATGATGATGATGATGATAACAACATTTGGGTGCAACAACGGGAGTCTTTCTAATTTGGGGTTCTCTACAGGACAGGGAGGAATGGAGCAGCTTCTCCGTCTGGGTTTGCTGGTTCAATAACACAGGCCCGGCGGTAAGGGGAAGCCATATATTGAAAGCTCCATTAGAAGCAGGGAGCTTTCTGACAGCCCACGATCTTCCTCTCATTTCCCTCCTCTCCTCACGATCGATAACCGCGGCTTCTAGCTGGATGCAGATCAATGCAGTGTGTTGAAATTGGTAAGTAAGTCTAATCAATTCCACTCCCTAGACTTGCAAATAAATGACATCAGTGCAGGTGAGAGGTGGGTATGGATCCATCTTTTCATGGATGGAGAGGTGGGTATGGATCCATCTTTTCATCTTTCCAAAAACCTGTTATTCTCTGGTTAAATTCCTAATGGCATTGGGCAGGGTTGCGGATTTATCGACAAGCTATGAACTACTACTCACAGTCCTGGTTTGTGAGGGGGCCTGTAATTAAAAACACAAAAATACAATTGGAACATCTGAGTAGGTTGGAAATGGGGGCACCATATGACGGTGGAATCAGTCCTTCCTTCCAGAGAGAACCCACAATTAGTGCTGGGGCACCCAAGTTCAACCCATGTCCTTGAGTTGTGGACTACCCTAGCCGCCAGATTTGGATTCAGTCGAATGAGTCATTCAGAGGAGAGGTGTACATGAATCGCCAGTTCGACAGTTCGTGTCAGTTTGTTTAGTTGCCAAACAGGTGTTCGGCACTTCAAAGACCCGCCACTTCTCCGGCAGGTACTCACTCAGAGGCAGTGCCCAGAGAAGATGAGGCAGGGAAGCCAGCCTGTTGCCTTCAAGTGGGCACCTGATGGGAGAGGCAGGGTTCTGAAACACCAAACCTCCATGCTGCGAATCAAAGAACCAGCACAAACAAATGAACCTACAGTTCATGCCCATCTCTGAATCAGAGTTTTCAAATGGGGAGATATCTGTATGCTGGCCATGACCAGGTTTGCTGCTCCTTGTCACCTGACCATGAGGGAGCATTTGGGGCTCTAGAAAGCCACCTGAAGTCCTTGATGGACTGGAATGGAAGTCAACAAGCTGAGTTTAAATCCTGGGCCTCATAAGCAAATGGCAACCAGTTCAGATCCTTCCTGCACCTGTGGTTCACTTGATTGCAATACCGTGCACCCAGTTAGCAGCTTGGCTTCCACCTATTCTACCAGTTGACCACCTGGAATCCCCTTTGAGTGCTGCTGCAGCTCGTTAGGACATCAGACCCAAGGACTGTGATTCAGCCCATCCTGGGGGATGTGGTATCCCCCCAAAAAGAGATCAGGTCTGCAGCTTGGAAATATTTGATTCTGCACTGTCCAGGAGGCAGCGGGGATCAGGGGTGCCTGTCCTCACTTTTATGACCTCCCTGATCTACATAATGCCTTGATGACTTCAATGCACCCTATATGGGACCATCCTTGAAAAGGATCCAGGATCACCAGTCAGTAGAAGATGTAGCAGCCGGGTTGCTAAGTGGTGTATGGTATGTAAGTCATGTGACTCTCTTATATAGACCTGCATTGGTTGCCAGTTGCTTGCTGGTCCAGATTCATGGTCTTGGTCTTTTTGGTTTTGTGTTTGTGTTTTCCCTTCAAAGCCCTAAACTTCTTCAGCCTGGTTATCTGAGGAATCAGTGTTGTTAGTCTGTGGAACTCCCTGCCACAGGGTGTGGTGATGGCATTCAGGTCTAGACACCTTTAAAAGGGGATTGGACAGGTTCCTGGAGGAAAAGTCCATTGCAGGCAACAAGCCACGATGGGTGTACATGTGACCTTCAAGCTTAAAAGGAGGGTACCACAAAGTGGCAGGCGCATGGGGAGTAGCATCAGGAGACGGGGATTTAGCTGTCTCATGTGCTCCCAGAGGCATCTGGTGGGGCCGCTGGGAGTATGCTATCTAATCTACTGTGACATTTTAAACTCTTTGTGAGTTCAATTTATTTTAATGGGGGGTTTTATTTGGTGTCGAGTTTATCTGATTTTAATTTTTTATATATACATAGTCAAATTTATTTTGCTTTTTTAAAATTCTTTGATGACGATCATAAGCTGCCTGGGGTGCTACTTTGAAGTGGAAAGGCAGGGTATCGATGCAATTAACCATAATGATAAATGCGGAGTCATAATTAATCGTCGAAATAATGTATTCTGTTAACATTTTAAACATAATTTTGCTGGTAATGCTACAGGGGGCTCCTTAAACATGACAAAGGAGAGGGTTTCAGCGTGTCTTCATCCAGGCTGGAGCAGCAGGGGGAAGAGCAGATGGTCTCCATTCACAAAGGCAATGCCAGGGCAAGCTAGACCTGGATTTTTTTTTATCTGACCTTGAATTCAAAGAGGCACTGGAACTTTGCAGATTCTACATGCCACTTCTGTGTGAGTGCTATGTCGAGTCTTGGGTGTGCAAACGGTAGCATCCTTTCAATCAAGTTTGTTGTGTAGCCTGCAGAGATGTCTTGCAAACCAACCAGAGAGTGTTTTAAGCACTATGGGGTGGTGGTATATAAGCACCACACTCTGCTTTCTGCTGTTGTAACTGTTCATGTTGTCTGTTCTATGAATACAAATAAGACAAAAAAGACTTGTTTTGTGAAATTGTGCTTGCCAGATTTCATCAGTAGTAAGGAAATAGCGCCAGAGGGGGTGGGGGTGGGGGAAACTACCTTTTAGATACTAACAGCATGCATCCACAATTGCCTGCTGTACAACTGGAATAAGAATACAGTGGTACCTTGTATAAAGGAATTAATTCATTCCAAATGAAATTCTGTTAAGCAAAATTTCCTTTATACAAATTTCCCATAGGAATGCATTGAAAACAGAGTAATCCCTAATCGTGACCAATTTCATGTTGTAATGATTCGCCCCATAGGCAATTCTGTTAAGCAAATTTCCCCTATCTCAGGAATTATTTATGTTGTACAGATTTTATGTTATACAAACCATTTGTTAAATGAGGGTCCACTGTACTTAGCATCGTACACTGCTGATTCTACAACCCGATTTTAAGTTTTGGTTGCATATTGAAGTCTTAATATCAGTAGACAACCGAGGCCCTCTCTATTCCGGCTTCTGCTTCATAGCTATGATCTAACTTTCAACCCTTAATCTTCTAAAAACAGTTTGCCTGATTAGGAACTTCCTCTTTCTCTGGTTATAAAATCAAAGCTGAAGGAAACAGATACACACACCGGGGGAGAGCAACAAAGAAGGAGATTATACATTTCTTTCTACAATGCAGATTGTGTTTTCTGTCCTCTTAGGATGATCTCAACCTACACCTCCAGGACTTAAAACAAAACAAAACAAAACAAAACAAAGACCTGTATCAGTTGAGTGTGATTTTCTACATTTTAGCAGGACTATATTTTTCCCAGCCACCACTGTGATAAATAAGAACCCATGCAAACAAACTCCACTGTGAATAACGTGCTCCAGCCCGAGAATGCTTAAGACATCACAAAAACGTGCTAACATTTCAGATGCTACAAGAACCTTTGGGGGCTTTGCAGCAACAAAATACAGAATGAGGACTAGAGGTCGATGAAGCGGCAGCTTTGCAAATAGAAGCAGAACTGCCTTTGAAAGTTAGAGGCATTTGATTATCCTTCAGCAAACGGTTTGCAAAACTCTGGTCTCCACTGAGGCTGGCCGCTGGACTCATCAAAAACCAAGAGACAAAATTATCCTTTTCGTCCGGAGCGAATGACCCAGGAGATCACCCGTTTAGTTTCCTTAACACAAAATAGCTTCATGGGCTATTCTTTCCAGCCAAGGGTTATTGTGCGTGCCTTTCTTTCTTTCGCTGCAAGCTTTTCCCCAGGGGGCCTGCCTCCGATCCTATTGTTCCTGCTTAGCCATTTGAAAGAGTTATTTTTTTTCCTTATTCCTTTTGTATGGATATTTTTGTGGTCTTTTTAGTTTGTTTGTTTTGAACTTCCTGCACCATGTGGAATTACTACTGGGGGATTAGCAAAGGCAGAAAGCCTGGGGGAGGACTTAAAACAACAGGAACAGTCAACCATTTCATGGTTCGTCTCTCCCTAAGCTGAGGATGAAAATAAACCACACAGGGATCGAGAGCCAGGAAGACTTTTACATGTGTGTGTTTGCTGGACTACAAACGTCTCAAATGCCCAAATGGTGGCCAGGGTGGCAAGGAGATTGAGAGCTATAAAGTCATCGCCAATTGTCTCCTTAGATCTGCAGAAGTGGAAGGGATCATGTGTGGATGATCAAGCACAGCCCTTAAATAAGCTCAGCGGGGAAATTGAACTCCCAACCGGATCCCGAAGACAGTAGGGTGTGTTTTCCTGCTGGAAGCTTGGTCTTTAATTGAGTATTGAAGCTTAAAAAAAAACCCTTGGAAACTAAACTCTTGATGTTTTTAAACTCTTTTCAGTCTGTCGACGGAGGTCAGTCCTTTTTTCAGCGTGCTCCAAGAAAGCAGATGCGTTCTTCTTCTGACCTCTGGCTCTACGGCCAGGTAACACAACCACTGAGCTACCTTAAAAATTCTGCGAGCTCAGAATGACCCTCGGGTGGACTTCCCAAACCCAGACACAAAGAGAAACACCAGGTGCCATCGGAGAGTCACGCCTTCATCCTTTCAAAGCGGAGGAGGCGTGAAAGGGTTTGACAGGGATCGATCCGCTCCCAAACCAAGCTCTAAACGTACAGCCTAAAACCACAACAAAAGCCACACCACTGGGATACAAAGCAAACCAAGCTCCCGAACTGGCTCCGCACGGAGCTGACACGTCTGAGCACGCTCTCACCAAACAGGTAATGGGGCGCCTTGTTAGAAGAGCCACAGTCTTCAGGAAGGCCCCGTCTCAAATGCTTTTGAGTTACAGCCATGTGGAGAAACACTGTAGGACAGGCATGTCCAAACTTTGCCCCTCCAGATGTTTTGGACCACAGCTCCCAGAATTCTAAGCGTAGACTGCCAATGACAAAGGACTGTGGGAGTTGTGGTCCAAAACATCTGGAGGGCCGAAGTTTGGACATGGCTGCTGTAGGACAAAGACTCAAGGAGCCGTAACCTTTTCATGCATGCCTCCGGGGATGCCAGCTGGAAAGGAGGATGGTGTGAACTTTTCTTTAGAGCTGGTTCTGGCCAACGGGTGTGCGTGCACGAGAGAGTGGACAGACCGACCCTGTGGATTTCCCAAGCTGCCCCATAAACAGGCGAAGAGTGTGTGACACATACATAAATATCTTTGCACCCAGCCAGTGAGCCTAGGTGTCTGTTGGGAATGAAAAAGAGATGGCTGTCCCAGACACAGCAAAAATCCAGCTGTACTCCTTTAGCACCGCTTGCCTTAAGATCAGTCTCCCTGCTTGGAGAAATGAAGCAGCACAGTGATCCTGTGAGATTTCGGTCCAACACCCTTTCAGTCATACTGCAGGAAATCGGTACCTTTCCCCGCTTACTAAAACAGAAACACTCCATTGTCCATCCCCCACCTCACCCCATGCGCTACCACCAGTCAAAATTCCCACATTCTCAAATGGTTCCAAAACTTCATCCCTCTGATCCATCCATCATCTGCAGTGAATTTTGCCAGGGCAACCTGATGAAGTTTAGATCAATGAGAACAGCTTGTGCTGTTCTACCTTCAACAGAGAGAGAGAGAGAGAGAGAAACACACGCAATCCCATCTGACCACTTCTTGTGCCTTCTCCTTATGTCACCCTTTTCAGATTCATTTCCCGCCAGGTGTATCATTTTGGGTGTTTGATTCCTCACAGACCCCCCACCCCCAAGAGGAGCTGGTCTTAGGGACCCATTTTCCAGCTCTGCAGTTCTATTATTATTATTATTATTATTATTATTATTATTATTATTATTATTATTATTATTATTATTATTATTATTATTATTATTATTATTATTCCAGGTGGGTCTGGAACACCCGTTTCCCAGGAAACCTCCCAGTTGCAAACTTAAATGAGAAAATGCATGCGTGCATAGATATTTATATTATAATTTGTTTTTACAAAGCCCACCACTCCCGGGTATTGTAGACTTCCCTACCCCTACCCCCCACCGCCCGCTGCCTTTTTTTCCCGTTCCAACCTTTATTCCTAATTGTGTGCAGGTGGCTTTCCTTGCATTGTTTTCGCAACCAGGGAAAACAAAAGAAAAATGCGAACAGCCACAACAAATGGTCCAGTGACCCATGGCACCAAACTCACTCATTCTGTGTGTGTGTGTGTGTGTGTGTGTGTGTGTGTGTGTGTGTGTGTGTGTGTGTGTGTGTGGTGTCATTACTAGAGATGGGCACGAAATGAGTGATTTTTCATTTTTGTTTTCATTTTTTCATTTCATTACGCAACAAAAATGAAACAAATTTTTTAAAAAACAAAACAAAAATGAAAACGAAATGACCAAATTTGCCGTGTTTTTCGTTTTCATTGCAGCAGATGCATTGAATTAAAAAGAATGCTAACGAAACAGCAATTTTTCGTTTTCGTTTTCGTTTTTTCATTTCATTACCTAACGAAACGAAAACGAAATTTTTTGCAAAAAACGTCATGAAAACGAAAATGAACCGAAACGGACCCCTAAACAACCAAACGACAAACAAAACACCATTTTTTTTTAGTCATGCCCATCTCTAGTCATTACAGTTGTGACTGACTCTTCATGACTCCCTGTCCATGGAGTTTTCTTGGCAGGAATACTGGAGTGGTTTGCCTGTTCCTACTCCAGGTGCCTACAGTACCTGGTATTCCCTGGTGGTCTCCCATCCAAGTACTAACCAGGGCCAATCCTGCTTAGCTTCCGAAATCAGGCAAGATCGCATGTACTTAAGGCCTTTTTCATGAAAGCTTTTTCCATCCAGACTTTCAGGACTGAAAAGAGTCAATTTTGCAATGAAAATGCCACAAATGCACGCGTGCGCACACACACACACACACACACACACACACACACACACACACACACACACACACGTGAATTTATGCCCTTTATTCTTTTCCTTTCCTTGCCATTTTTATTTTTATTTTTATTTTTGTAATAAATGCCTTCCCTTTTATGTTTTCTTTTTCTTTTTCTTTTCTTTTTCTGCAGATGCATTGGGCTCCCTCGGTCTGAGTCTGCAAACGCCTGTCCATTGCAAAGCGCCTCAAAGAAACCCAAGCAAGCTTTCGGCAGGGGCAGCTTATCTCTCATCCCAAGCGGAAGGCCGAAATAATCCAGAAAGTTTCGGCTTGGTCAGGAAACACCCCCGAAGCAGAGTCAGAGAACAAAAACAAAAAAAAAAAAAAATCACCGACGGGCTTTGAGCTCTGCCTCTCCCTCCAATGCCAGGGCTGCATGCATTATTTGACAACAACACTGGACCAACAACAGGATGCGGCCAGGATTTGCGATGGGGGAAAGCGTTTCTCAGGCTTGAGAAAAAGGGCCTTTTGTCAGCGTGGAAAATCGCTGGAGCTAAGAGGGTTGGAGAACCATCCAAGGAGAACAGGCAGCTCTACCCACAGCCCTGGTGGCCAGAAACCCCATGTGGATAATCCATTATCTCCCGGAGCGTTGGGGAACATCTGGCTGCAGCCATCTCCCCTTTCCTCTCATGCACCACACACCGCTGCCTGCGGCTTTGTGGCCTCCTCGCCCTGCCTCTTCTCATCCACCTTCCTTCATCTGCCAACCAGCTTTTGGTGGGGACTTGCCAGAGATGGGCTGGGAGGTGTCATAATGCATGGGGAAGTCATGCCCCAAGAGGTAGCCCCGTGAATTAGTTTGCAAGGGGCGCAAAACCTGCAGAGGGGTCTGGGGGCCACCGTTCAGAATCCCAAACGTTTGTGGACTTCAGAGCAAAACAAGAAAGAAAATGCTTTCTAAAAAATGTTTAGCACTGCATCACTTCATCACCATTCTCCGCTCCCCCAAAGGATCAGGGGGCCAGTGGGTCAGCTCAAGGGTGCCTGCAGTTATATTCTCCACAGTTCCTTCCCAAACCCAGCCTGCCTCATCTCTGTGACGTCACCAGCATCTACCCTGTGACATCACCAAGGCCCGCCCCTGAAAATGCAGGGAAGGAGTGTGTGATGTAGCTGGTTGCCCTCCCTCTCAGGAACTCAGTGCCCTTGGGACATTTGTCTGGGATTTGAGGCTGACTCAGCTAAATGGACCATGGATTTCAGCCTGGTGCCCCCTTGTTGAATCCGAACATTGTGCATCGCAATGAGGAAGACAATAGGGCTGCCGTTTGGGGGGGGGCAGGAGCTTACCTCCTGCTGAATGGGAATGAATGGTTTATCTGAACAATGAAAGTGAAAGCCGGCAGAATTTTCTCTGCAAGGGGACTCGCTTTTTAAAAAGAGTCCAAGTGATGCAAAAGCAGGTGCCAGGAGGCCAGCCTGCTGGGAGAGGCAAACTGTGAAAAAAAACCTTTATCTGCTGAATGGATTCCCAGCAGAAAGGGCTCCATCGGGGTGAAAACACTGGCTCATTAGCCGCCGCCACCCCGTCGTTGCTCCAAACACATCTACCCATCTCAACTCCTCTCGGAAGATGTGCAGGATTAGGTCTGGGTCGTCCTTGGGCAGGAGACTGAGTTAGTGGAATGCCAATTAAGAACTCCATCTGGTTGGATAACCCAGCGGCTTCGGTCTCTGGCTGCGGACCCAGAGGTTGGGAGTTCGATTCCCCGCTGGGCCTTGTGGAGAGAGGGCTGGACTCCCTGATCCAGAAGGGCCCTTCCAGCTCCGTAGCCCTAAAGCAGGGGTGTCCAAACGTTGGCCTTCCAGATGTTTTTGGACCATAACTCCCAGAATTCCAAGTCTATATTGCCAATGATAATGTACTGTGGGTGTTGTAGTCCAAAACATCTGGGGGGGGGGCAAAGTTTGGACACCACTGCCCTAAAGTAATGGCGATGTTCAAATATGCTGGCTCAAGAGGTCAGCGGTGAAACATCTGGCTGCAGAGCTGGAGGCGGGGAGTTTGATTCCCCATTGTGCTTCCTGGGAGAAGAGCCAGCCTGGGTGGCCTTGGGGGCAAGTGGCACAGTAGTCCCAGGGCACCCCACACACCCAGAAAAAGAGAATGGAAAACCATTTTTATATCTTCTCTGCCTGGAAAATCCTGAAATGGGTTGCCATAAATCAGAACCAGCTTGACGACACATCATTATCGTTGTTGTTTTTTGTTGTTGTTCTTGCTGCTGCTGCTGCTGCTGCTGCTGTTCTAGTTATAGTTCTCTCATTATAATTAAATAAAAATTATTATTACTATTATTGTTAGGACTACTATCAGAGACCTTTGGGTAGTGGGTGGCATACAAGTTGAAAATAAATAAATAAATAAATAAATAAATAAATAAATAAATAAATACATACATACATACATACATACATACATACATACATACATACATACATACATACATACATACATATAGTTACAGTATACTGTATCTAATTGCAGTGACCCCACCCACTTTCTGGCCCCACCCACTAATGTCACATGGCATTTACGCTTCCCTGCTCACAACCCGCTCAACCAACCCTGCTTGCAACACCAGCCTACGATGATAACATCTGGGGAAAAGAAGGCAACCAGCATCGATGAGACCCAAGGAGAAACTTCGGAGAGATTTCCCTGCCATGGGAGTCACCCGGGTTTTGCTCCGATAAACCTGAGCTGTCACTCCTCTCCTTCCCCTGGAGCAAGCGACGGACTGACAGTACTGGGAAGGGAGTGACCCTCATTCCCAAAAAGAAGAGGAGGGAAAGGAGGAAATAATTCCAGAGCCAACAGGGGGACCTCCTTCGCCAATAGGAACATTCAGATTTTTCAACAGCTGGGACGTGGCAGATCCTGCTCTCCAATTAATATTTGCACAGCAGGCCTGCCTGTTTAAAAAAAAAAAAAACACTGCTGGCTTTCAAAGAGTGGTAAACAGATTAAAACTGGGATTTTCCTCCTCTTGGGAAATTAATATACAGAGAAAGAGAAAGAGAGATCTTTTCATCCCACACTGCTTCTCTAAAAGTTTCCAATAACTATTGGAAGAAAATCATTCTATTTGCAGATAACATGGTCAAAGGGAATGTCCTCCCAGGGGAAGCAGAGTGAGGTCCAGAATCCTACACACTTTTCATGCCTAGTTCTGGAAAACATTAAAAACAAACTGGTGGGGGGGCGGAATCAAAACTGTACACGTGATTTGCAGTCAAGGAATCAGAAGAAGGTGGAGACTCAGAAGGGCAGCAATGAAGGAATTAGAAAATATAATCAAATGTAAGGATGTAAAGAGACCAAGATAATCCACCCGCTTGTATTTCTGATCACCATGTATGGGTTTGAAAGCTAAGGAGGGAAAAAGCAGACCGGGGTGGTGGTGGGTGGTGGGGTGGTTTGTTTGAAAGGTGGTGGTGGAGGAGAGATTTCAGGAGACCCCGGGTTGCCAGAAAGACCCACAAGTAGGTCTCAGATAAGATCAAAGCTGAACTATCTGGAAACCAAAATGTTGAGACCGAGGCTGTCCAACTTTGGACATGTCATGAGAAGACACGATTCCCTGGAAGAAGCAACAATGTTGGGAAAAGTCAAAGACAGCAGGAAAAGAAGCAGACTGTAACTTTGACTCCATAAAGGAAGCCGCAAGCAGGAGCTGAGCCGCGCAGCTGAGGGCAGGACCCCTTGTGAATGGCTCAGTCATGGTGTCCCCATTGGTTGGAGATGACTTGATGGCACATAACAGGAAGAAGTGGTTCTCAAATAGGGGATAATTGGGGCCATCCACCACTGCTGTGCCCTGATGTAGGAGCCTAAACCATTCCCCTCCAAAACTTTGAGAGAATGGGATTCCACCACCACCCATCCGAGCATTTAGGTATATGCTTTCAGTCAGCAAAACCATTGGCCACTCTGCCAGGTGGGATGTTCAGAGTTATAGCCAGCCTACCATGCACAAACACCAGTGTTTTCCATGTTAGTTTCCATCCTTCGAGTCATAATGGAATTTTTCTTTTCTTTTAATGTGTTCTTTGTAACTTTGAATGTTGTTAAGATACCTCTTCTAATACCCTGTTCCTAACTTAGATATGTCTTGAATGTTCTAGGTCAGTGTTGGCGAACCTATGGCATGGGTGCCAAAGATGGCACTTGGAGCCCTTTGTGTGGGCACCTGACACCACCCCTTCACAGCCACCTGTATTCAGGTTAAATGGCTGTATTGGCACTTTGCGAAAAATTAGTGGGTTTTGAATCACCGTTGGGACACTCGGACTCTAAAAGGTTCACCATCACTGTTCTAAGCTGTCTATTGTCCCTCCTTATTGTAAGCCGCCTTGGGTCCTTTTCCCAAGGAGAAAGGTGGGGTAAACTTATTCAAAATTAAATAAATAAATAAACCAATGACAGTATATTTATCTCTGCCACATTTGGGCTGACAGATACCTGGCAGACTTGGTCCGACTTCCAGGCTTTTTATGACCCAACTCCGCTCTTCCCCACTCAGTCCCAGCAAAGACAAGGAGTGCTGAGGGCCCATCCACCCACAGCCATCTTCAGTGCTTTTGTCATTCGTGCAGCCCAGCGAGGATCTCAAGGACAGAAAAAATTTGACCCTGCCCTGGACCTGCCCAAGTTGCCGACCCCGCTGACTTCAAGAAGCGCATCCCAGTTCACCTCTGCCCCAGGAAAGCTCTTGCACCCCATGCCAACGGAATGAGGAAGCAAACAAGTTCACCAACAAGCGGTGGATAATTACAGAAGATCCACCCAGCCGGCCTAATTTCGTTGCCTCTGTTCAACCCAACGACCTGTTAAGTAAACTATTAGGAAGGGACCGTACAAGGCGTAGCATATTATTAAGGGAAAGTTAAGAGGCAGGATCACCTTCACCAATCGCTTTGCAGAGCCACGTGTATGAAATATCTATGTCTTAAGTGGTCCGTAGAGGTACATCTCTATTGTCTCTGTGTGATATCTCTGATGCACACATGGTTGAGTCCATTAAACTCCCGCCTCTTTCACCGCAAGAATTTCCAACCAACACAAGATCCTGCCATTCCAGTACAAGAGTCAGAAGATGGCAATTTTTCCTCCTTGCAGTTTACGGCGGTGGCACAAAGCTGGCGGCCTTTCATAGGTGGTTCTAAGACCTGGGTCCCCAAAATGTTCTTGGACTGCAACTCCCAGAAACCCAGATCAGCAGAGACAGGGGTGCAAGCTTCTGGGAGGCTGAGTTCAAGATCTTATTAGGGGGAAATCTGGGGGGACCCAAGGCCGGGAACCATCACATCAGGTAGTGGAATGGACGGCTCCAGAAGGCGGTGGACCTCCCGTTTTGGATGGTTTTCAGCAGGAATCAGATGGCTGTGAGACAGGGACTTTTTGGGTGAGAACATCCTATACACCCCGGAAGTTGGACTAGACGATCCCTTCCCAGTCTCCAGTTCTACCTAGGTGGTTCTCCCAGCCAACACTTCAACTTCCCAGTAACTGGGCTTCCTTGAGACTAAAATTTGACAAGTCTCACCCCAATTTATTTTCTCTTCTTCATGCACCCCTCCTTCCTCTTGCACTTCTCCCCGTCTTTTCGTCCCACAAGGCACCCATCATACCCGAGGAGCCTCGCACGCAGAATCCACCCCTGAGCCAGGGTGGGTGTTGGGAACTGTAGTCCGACACATCCTGGTGTGTGTGCGTTGGTGTGTGTGTGTGTGTGCCCCTCTGGCAGAAGGGTGGGCCTGGCCTCTTCTTAAAAATCATCAAAGGCGCCAGAGCCACCCAAAGGAGCCTCCGATGTTCTGGAAGTGGGCCAGCCACAAGAAAAAGAGTCTGCACTTTTGTCTCGGCCTGCCCTGAATCAGCTGCTGGTTTGGCAAGGCAAGTGCCTAAACACACACACACACACACACACACACACACAAAGAAAGAAAGGGAGGGGTTCCCAGACAAGGAGAAGGCTCTCATGAGAAACGGTGTTTACATCGTCGCCCAATTCCCATGGTTTCTGCTACAAGGCAAAAGCAGTAAAGGGTGACTCCAGCTGTACACTTCAACTAGGGTTGACTCGTTGAACCGACAGTAACTTGAGAAGTCAACGTCGGTGTTAAGTTCCATTGGTGACGTGAGTCTTCTGTTGGTGAGACTCTGAAATGGATTTACCAACTCCCTCCCCACCCCACCCCACCCTCCCACCCCAAAAACACTGCTGTGCCTGGGGGCTCCTCGCACCAACCTCTTTCGTCTGCTTGTCGCCTCTAACACTCCATCAGAGTGAATGCACCGCTCACGCCCCAAACACACAAAGCCTTTTTGGCCAGCAAAGGAAAGGCAGACAGGCATTATTCTTTTGAAAGGAAAGTAGAGGAGAACTTGGTTGACAAAACTGGGAACCCCAAGCATGACGGCTAAAAAGGGGGAGTCGGGATTCTCCTGGTGAAGTGGCGGCAGGAAGATTCTAGAGCCTAAGCCTTCCCTTTCAAGCCTGTTCCTTCACTCAGAAGTAAGCCTGCAGCATCTTCAGGAAAGCTCCCATCCACAGTATTCACATGGGTTTGGGAATAAGGCCCATGGAACTCAAAAGTTTGATCAAAGTTGGGAACTTGATCAAGTTTGCACTATAGATACACAGTAGGACTTCCTCAGCCATAAGCTCAATATCTGCTAATTCACTTATGCAGGTCCTAACAATATTTAAACTTGTATTTATAGAAAAATCCTAGCAGTACATGTTCTAGAGATGAAGTTACCCGACCTGACCACTAGAGGGAGCCAGAGACCATGCTATGCATGGCGTTCCCTCAAATCCGCGTTTTGGCAGCATCCGCGGGTTGGAACTAATAGCCTGTACAAGACTTCTACAAGACTTCTACTGTAACTGGAAAAAGCTCTAAATCTGCCCACTTTAAAGTTATCCGCATAGCCCAAAACTACCACAACCCATCCTGGGCTCTATGGAAGGCATTATGGGTAAATTCAACAGCTTCCCTCCTTTCCGGGTTCACAGTAGTAGGGCTGCAGCCGCATCCCAGAGCACCTTTCAACCGGAGGGGGCCCGCCGCCCCCATGTCTCCATGGTTTTGGACAACACCTCCCATCATCATCCGCAGACAGAAGAGCCAAGAGCCAAGGAGGATGGGGCTGAGAGTACCAGACCCCCCGGGGTAGAAGGCAGGCGGCATCAGGGCTGGAAAGGGCAAAGGACGCGGGGGAAAAGCAAGGACCGGCCAGGGAAGTAGCGTGGGGAAAAAGTAACTAGTCCTTGAAGCCTCAGCAGATGGAATAAAAGGATAAGGTGCCCACGAGGGTCTCGCTCGCGCGCGCTCGCGCTTTCCCCCTGTTTCTCCAACCCGATCTGCGTTACCTTGCTCAGCGTTCCGCGCTTGCCTCCGTTTCCGCGGGCGCGGTCCTTCCGCGGCTGGCCCGAGCGGAGGTCCAGGAAGGCGCCGGCTCGTCCCTCCGTCCAGGGCCGGCAGCTTCGGCGGCGGCAACCCGGCAGCGCACGTCGCCCGGTTCCCCCGCCGAGCCGGCCTCGGTCCTTGCTTCTTTTTCGCCAAGAAACTTTCCTCGGAAGTTGGACCACCAGCAGTAACCCAAAAAGAGACACACACAACACAGCACAGCACAGCACAACACAACACAACACAACACAACACACACACACAGCAGACGACTCCCTCCCTCCCCCCGCCCTTTTCCCGTCCGCGATCTCCGGGGCTCGGCCGGCGGGGCGCACGCGGATCCGGACGCAGGAGCGCCCGCGGATCCGGGCCGCGGAAGCGGAGCTCGAGCCGGGCCGAGCGGGCGGTGCTGGCTGGGGCGTGCGGAGACACGCGGAGGGGAGCCCGGAGCGAGTCTCCGGCGGCGGATCCACCCTGCCGCCGGGCCGGAGGAAGAGGCGGAGGCGGTGGAGCCAAGCCGCACGTGTGAACAGGAAGGGGACGCGGAGAAGCCGGGAGTCTGAACAGGCTTGCGCTCCGCAGGGAACCGTCTGGTGTGTTTGTGTGAGGTTTTTTTGGGGGGGGGGGAGGGGGGAGGGAGGGGGAGAGAGAAGGAGAGAGAGACCTCCAGAAAGTCATCATCATCACCTCCCAGACAGGGCTCCTCTTTTCCTTCCAGCGGCCTCCCTCGGGCAGGGTCTCCTCGTGTGTCAAGGGGAGGACGAGAAGGAACGAAGCCCTCGCGTTGGGCATCCCAAGTGTGTGTGTGGGGGGGCTTAACGACTCCAGCACCCCTTTTCCTCCTGGGGTGTTCGGACGCCCATCAGGTCGATCTCCTAAGTTTAGATGGAGCAGCTGCAAGCAACAAGATTGTGTCCAGACCAGACTTCAGGTCCCCCACACCCCACCCCAACCAAATTCTCCTGCTCAAAGATTTTTATCCTGAGCGATCAGCATTCAGTGTATTTCCTTTTCTCTTCCAGAGACCAAAAAACTGACTTTTCTGTATCTCTTGAGCGTTACCATTTCTTGATCTTTATTCCTTCCCATTGGTGTGTCTTTGTTGGTCTACCCCTGCTCCAAAAACATTCTGAGCCTACTGAGAAGTACCCACACTTCTACAAACAACCCCCTTTCCAAAGCTGCACAAGCTTGCTCTAGGTTCAACTAGAACATATAATACAGGCATGCCCAAACTTCGGCCCTCCAGATGTTTTAGACCGCAACTCCCACAGACCTTTGCCATTGGCAATCTAAGCTTAGAATTCTGGGAGTTGTGGTCCAAAACATCAGGAGGGCCGAAGTTTGGACATGCTTGATATAATACGTGCATTCATCCTGTTCACCTATAGCAGGAATGTCCAAGCTTCCGCCCTCCTGATGTTTTGGACTGCAACTCCCAGAATTCTAAGCTTAGATTGCCAGTGGCAAAGGACTGTGGGAGTTGCGGTCCAAAACATCTGGAGGGCAAAAGTTTGGACATGCCTGACCTATAATGTGTGTTCTACATAAATGGGGGAAAACACACATAAACCAGGGGCATCCCTGGAGAATCAGTGTCAAACGACATGCATTCCGTGGCTCTCTCTTTCTAGTGGCCAGTTTTGGTAAGTGCGCCCTGGAAATAAAATAATATGTATTTCTGAGGTTTTTTTATTTCATGTACTCAGGCAGCGGATAAACGAATCAGTGGATGTTGAGCCTGCAGATGATGGGTCCTGTTGTATTTTTATTGTAATATGAATGCTTTCAATGGGATTCATTCCTGTTCAGTGTGGATTTCGCACGGCGGCTTGTCCATCTCTCATCCCAGTTCATCCCAGAATCATTCATGGGCCCTTTTGGGGGGGATTTATCAGTCAGTTCAGAGTTGGCGTGCTGCCAACTACTGCTGACCTAATCCTGGAAGCCCAGAGATGGACAAAAGCCGTTTTATCTGATGCTTTCACAATGAACATGCCTACATATGCATTCGGATGAAAAACTAGGGAGATGCACCCTGAAAAGACCGCCTGTTTTCCAAGCATACGAATTCTTGCAGACAAGGTCTCGGGTTTCACTACCGAGTCACAGAATTTGTACGGATGGGTTCGTTCCAGGCTGCGATTGCAACCCTGGTTTCCGCTAGACCTGCCCAGGGTTTTGAAACCTGTCCGTCTTCTTCCTGCATTTTCGACTGCCCGTTAGGTGCCAAACATTTGGCCCATCCTTCCAGCTGCAGATCGGAAAATGGAGACGCTCCCCTGCCAAACATTTGCCTCCCTGGCAAGCTCACTCACCTCGCTTCTGCCCCTTCAAAGGCAAACTCTGGCTCCTTCCCTCCCTTTTAATATTTTATCATTAGGAAATGCGCACCTCATTCTCCCTCTGGGGCAGGTGTTACTCATCTGCATCTTTCACAATCCAGCCACACCTCAAAAATCAGCTGGCTGAGGAGAGATCAGGTCTAGGGAAGCCAAGAAGCAAGCTTCATCTAGAAAACACTGGATTAAACCATGTGGGGTTTTTTTTTTAAAGAGTCGAACATGCAATGCTGCTCCAGCCTGCTACGGTTTTTAGCATGTCTGGAAGAGAACAACCTGTTGGGAAAGGTGGAAGGCAACAGGAAAAGAAGGAGGCTAAATACGAGATAGGCTGTTACTTCCTTTTTGGAGGTCAGCTCCTTCCTAGGGTCACAGGAGGTCGGGGGTCACTTGGTGGCACATCAGCCTGACAGCTGAAGCATCATTCTCTGGTCCAAATCTGATTTGAAGGTTGTTGTTTGGTACAGTCACGTCAGAACTGACTTATATCAACCCTAACAGGATTTTCAAAGGGGGGGGGAGAGATTTTTTTTTCTCTTCCACGCCTCCAGTAAGTTTCCATGGCTGAGCGGGGAATAGAAACCACGCCTCCCGACTTCTAGCCTGTTGCTCTGTCCACCGCACCACACGATGTATCCAAGAAAAAAGTATGTGAACCTTTTGGAATTTCATGGTGTTTTGCATTAATGCATGATCTGACCTTCTTTCTAAGACAAGTATATTGACACATGTGTGCCTCAAATAATCACACACACACACACACACACACACACACACACACACACACACACACACACACACACACACACACACACACACACACACACACAGTAGGACCCTAGTATCCGCTGGGGGTTGGTTCCAGGCCTTCCCGTGGATAATTAAAACAGTGGAAAAGAGAGAACACCTGCCCACCCCACCCACCCCCAAACTGCTGTTTCCTGACAGTAGCTTGCTTTATGACTGCTGTTTTGAGACAGTAGCTTGCTTTATGGCCGCTGCTTGTGACAGTAGCTTGCTTTACAGATGTTACGTGTGACAATAGCTTGCTTTACAGCTTGCTTTGTGGCTGCTGAATTATTTAATTCCTTTTTCCTCAGCCAACCGAGGATAACCGAATCAGTGGATAATGAAACAGTGGATACAGGGGTCCTATTGTACAATCTTTCATGTCTTTATTGAACACACACTGAGAAAAAATCAGATCACATAGTTTGACCCATTAATGCAGAATACCATGCAGTTCCAAAAGGTTCACATACTTTTTCTTGCAATTGCATAGTTTTAAAAGTGGAACAGCCACAATTGTGGAACAAAAAGGTGGAACAGCCACACAAAACACACAAAACAAAAGTGGAACAGCCACAATGAGAAAAAACATTGTGCCTGCTCGTTTGTTCCTGGCATCCTTTTTTGGCTTTTAGGCTTCTCGGCAACTTGCCCGCTTAAAAATTTCTTTTCCTGTTAAGTTAAATCGTCATCTGATTTGTCCCAAAAAGAATTGTATGCTGCCTTTAAAAAAAAAAACATTTCTCTCCTTGGCTTCTTCCCCAGGCAGAAACCATCTCAGAAAAATTCCATTCTAGGAAGTAGATCTAACCCCCCCCCGCACCATTGCAGTCAAAACACAGTTGCTTTGATATCTCAGCAATGGAAAAGACTATATCTGGAAGATAAAGAGAATTAGTGGTCTTTGGGAACCCAGACAGACTTTCTGGAGAGGATGAGGGGGTGGCGGCGGCCCTGGACTCTCCAGGCCCAACAGCACTGCCCAATGCTTTGTTGCTACCTTCTCTGCAAGGAAATATGGCCCTGCGCTAAGAGAAAAACATCCATGTTGGCCCACAAAGCACCAAGAAGAGAGCACTTAACTAGGAACGAACCCTTCCCAGTCTTCATTCTGCTCTTAATTTTGAAAGGATCTCATCTGAACCTGGATTTCCCCCCTCAATGTTAACCTGAGTTCGATTCCCCCACTCTATCTTCCTGGGAAAAGAGCCAGCCTAGGTGGCCTTGGGGGCGAGCGGCACATTCCCGGGGCAACCCCAGAAGGAGGAAAGAGGAAACCACCTCCGAGTACCTGGAAAACTTTGGAGAGGGTTGCCAGAAGTCCAAATTGACTTGATGGCCCACCACGATGGTGGTTACAGTCTGGGGGAGAGGTATTATTTAATGTGTGTGTATATGTAGAGGAATGTCAACCCAACTCCAAGATGGGTTGACTTCCAAAAGGAAGCCTCAGCCTTGAGTCTCCAGGAGCTGAGATGGGTTGATGAGGAGAGGCCCTTTTGAAGACTTCTCATTGATAGGTTGACATAAATTGGAGGGGCTGTGACAGCACAGAACAACACACACACTGAGAGAGATCTATACCCTGTATATGGAGTATGTCTGTGAAGATTCTCAGTCATCCAGGTGAGTTTATCTGGAAGTGGAGTCATGGCAACTGAAATCATCTGGGGTGGAAAAAAACTCTTCTCTCCCCCTAGGTTCGGGGGAACCCCCTCCCCACAAACAAAACACACACTTTCTCCAGTAGGGTGCTTTTTGCTGTGAGCTTCCAGGGTGTGTGTTTTTAAGCTGGGACAACCGTTTCCCACTTTCCCAGTGCAGCGAGAACTTCACTGTTTTCTCAGATTAAACAAACCTTCCTCTTATTTTGTAACTCCAGGGGCAGGAAACCACTCAGAACTCCTGGCTGTTCCTGGCAAGGAATACACACTCTTTCCTTTAGAGAGTTCTTAAGGAGAGTTGGGAGGCTGGAGCCCTCTGTGTGTGTGTGTGTGTGTGTGTGTGTGTGTGTGTGTGTGTGTGTGTGTGTGTGTGTGTGTGTGTGTGTGTGTGTGTGTGTGTGTGTGTGTGTGTGTGTGTCTACTGCCGTGTTCCTCTCTGACACACCCATGAGGTCTTTCAGCTCCTTTTCCCCCCTTCCGTACAATATTATCATAAGGGCGAAAAAGGCTTAAAAATAGACATGCGGCGGGAATACTCAAAGCCCCACTGTCTAAGACCAGGCCTTCCAGCAAGATCCAGGAAGCAAAATAAGTCATTGCCAAGCAAAGCTTTAAAAAGTCATTTTCTTGGCCTCCGGGTCCCAGGTTCGGATGCCCAGTACAGCCGGCGAGCATGGCGTGGGAGCTGGTTTCAGGAAAACGCACTCGGACAAGATCCTTGACAAAAGAATCACTGAAGGAAGCAGAAAGTAACTTGGATCGACAAATCCAGATGCTTCTTTAAGTTGGAAGAAAGCCGGGGCCTTTCGTGGGTTTCCTTCCCCTGCTAGCAAGCGCATCATGCCACGTCCTGCAGGTGTGTGGCTTTCCACGTGGCCTGTGGCATGGCGTGGCAATGAGCGCACGAGGGCACCCCTGGGAACAGCAGGGCTCGTGTAGGCACAGGAAAAGAGTGAATCGTGAAGCTCCCCTTGCACCAACACCAGATAAAAGAAGAACCCTGCATGGGATGGATAGTTTTATGGATGCTAAAGAGCAAAGAAGATTCTGTCCACCCTTCTTAACACAATGTGCTCAAGCTATGTGCCTTCAAATGCCCGTTGCTTCCGACGTCCTGTTTCTTGCAGCTATGCTGATCAAAAATTTTCCTCTACTCATTGATAAGATGTCTTTCTTTCCTGCATTTAAAGCTTCCATTGGCTGTGTTAAGAGTATCATTTGCAGACTCGCATGCAGCCTGTACCGTATTTGGTTTGACTGGGAGAGATTTTTGTAAACTGAGTTGATGGTCTATCTATCCAGCGCTAAGCAATCATTCATCCTGGCTTTTGACTTCAGAGGCAGCCCCGTCTCTCCGCTGGGTGTTTCTTCCCCCTCTCTTTCAGCTGCTGGAGGCAGTTGTTTGTGTGCTGTTGATCTGTTTGGCTGGTTGCTAAGTACATCTGGGGTAAAGAAAGCAGCCTACAAATGTCTGTCATTTCAAGCAACTGTTAAGTGAAGACCTCTTTTTCTCTTTCTCCTATAAATGCCTCGGAGGAGATTATTGCGATCCCAAATGCCTGCTAGTGAGGGAAGGGTGGAACCTGTGTCGCTATTTTCTTCTGCAGATTTCCATTCTTTTACTGTGTTGCAATTTTTTTTTAAAAAAAATGCCTGAAATTCAAAACTTGGCAAGAGACTCATCTGCCAGTCAAAGCAATTGTTGTTGCTGTTGTTGTTTAAAAAAAAAACTGCTGATCCGATACTGAGCTGTTCTGACTTGTGGTGGAATCAAAAAACTGAAACAATGAGCCTTCTGAGCTGGCAGGAGCCTTCGAGAAAAGGCCTGTGGGCTGCTCGATCCCATTTGCACCCAAAGTTCCCCACCCTTGTTGTCACACCCAGTTCAGATCTTGCCCGGCAGCCATTCAGCTAAGTTTGAAGATGGGGCTGCACTCTCCTACAGATGCCCCGCTCACTTTCTTCCACAGATGTTCCAGGCTGGTTGAGCTGCAAAGCCAATGGTGGAGAAAACGGCTGAGATCGCATTGCGAAACATGGAGGATCAAGACTAGGTAGGCAGGTTTTTTTAAAACATAATAAATTCCCTTTATAAACAAACAAACAAACAAACAAACAAACAAACAAGGAAGGAAGGAAGGAAGGAAGGAAGGAAGGAAGGAAGGAAGGAAGGAAGGAAGGAAGGAAGGGAAAACCCATCCCCAGATGTGGCTGGTTCTTTACGCTGTGTCCATTCATTTATTTATTTATATTTAACATCCGGAGAACACCGCTTCTAGCCTGCTACCAGCCCAAGATATAAGATGTATTGAGTCATCATTGTTTCCTCTTTAGATAGTCTTTTAGTGTCTGGGCAGCTGGCAAGGGTGGGAATTGTTAAAAGAATATTGTGTACACGCACCTGGAGTATGGTGTACAATTCTGGTCACCGCATCTCAAAAAAGACATAGTGGAACTGGAAAAGGTGCAGAAGAGAGCGACTAAAATGATTACTGGGCTGGGGCACCTCCCTTATGAGGAAAAGCTAAAATATTTTGGGGTTCTTTAGTCGGGAAAAAAGGTGCCTGAGAGGGGATGTGATTGAGACGTACAAAATAATGCAAATATTGTGCAGGCAAAATGTATCTCTCCCATGTAAGAGCTTTTTCTTGCCTCACACTTGAAAAAACATCTGGAGTGCCGAAGATTCGCTGCTATTGGTATATTTATTCATTTATTATTATATTTTAGACTATTTTACCCTGACTTTCTCCTTGGAACAAGACCCAAGACAGCTTACAGTAATGAGGCATAATGGTCTCTAAGTTGTTTCTCTCAGGTGAGCCATGTCAAGGTGTGTGTAAGGTGTGTGCCAATGGGGGAGAACTCTCAAAATAGGGGATTATGGGATTTGCAGTCCCCCAAGAGATCTCCCCCCCAAATATATATATATATCCTAGCCCTACCAGCTTGCTGTATTTTGAACCGGGAAGCTCTGCCAGACACTTTTCCATTGTTTTAAAGTCTGTTTACATCCAACGGGCCTCCCCTGTGCATCAGCGGCAGTTCAAGTGTCTCTCCGTCCTGGTTTTGTACAGATTGCTCACCATGGAAACCAGGTCTCAAGCTCTCCGGAGGCAAGGAGGCAAGGAGCCAGGAACTCAGTGCTGCAAAAGAAACCCGCTTGCGCCTTGCCTCTTGCATCTTCCACACACTCCATGCTAGGACCCGCACCTCTGTGATGGTTTTAACACCGGAGCGCACTTGGGCAACACATTCAAGGCTTTGATGTGTGCGTGAAAGGAGAAGATAGTGAAGCTGAGGGGTTCATTCCCAGGTCTGATGCAACCTTCAGAGGACACTATGCTCCAGCTTCAGTTCGGCTGCATCAAGTGGAGGAGAGTTCCAAAGGACTAGCCCTAATTCTTTGCTGTCTCAAGCATAACAGAGAGACTTGTTGTGATGCCTTAAGGCTGACAACTGTGCCTGGGCATATGCTTTAATGGGCAGTCTGCCATTTGCAGCGGACACTGTCCAGAATTCCAGGTAAAGACAAGCTGCCTAGATGCCCTAAGCACATCTGATCTCACCTGATTTCGGAAGCTGAGCAGAGTCGACCCTGGTTAGTACTTGGATGGGAGACCACCAGGGAATACCAGGTGCTGTAGGCACCTGGAGTAGGAACTGGCAAGCCACTCCAGTATTCCTGCCAAGAAAACTCCATGGACATGGAGTCACAAAGAGTCGGTCATGACTGTAATGACACAGCACACACACAAGCTTCAGGCCAAGGTGGGCTGCATACCATACATGAAGATCCGTGCCTGCGCTAGCCTTCAAGGAGTCACAGAGGCCAATTCCA
The DNA here is from genome assembly GCA_029282475.1 of Phrynocephalus forsythii. NCBI lineage: Eukaryota > Metazoa > Chordata > Lepidosauria > Squamata > Agamidae > Phrynocephalus > Phrynocephalus forsythii. The sequence goes on from JAPFRF010000015.1 coordinate 2,318,170, forward strand.
GAGGCCAAGGAGGGCACCTCCGCAGCGAAACTTCTCGTTTGAGTCTTGATGCAAACTTTGATCTCATGACTCGTTGGGCAAAGTGCCCATCTCCAGTCCTGGGTTTATTGGGGGTTAGAGAGGGGAGTCCAAGATGCAGGAGGAAATATCTAAAAAGAAGTCACAGGGGCAACAGCAGCCTCTGTACTCCTTCCGTTTCTTGTAGATGCCCGTGTCTCCTGCTCTCAGGAGATGGGTGGAAGGAAGCTTTTTTTTCCCTTGAGAGATACCAATCTTGCAGCATGCTTGAACCGCTGCTTTCTTGGTGGCTGGCCACGGAATCTCTGCTTCTTCCACCTCCGTGATTTGTAGGACACAGCTCACCCCTGGAACCAAAGGGAAAAGTGTTCTGCTTATATACCACCCCATACCACTACAAGTAGTCTCTGGGCAGTTTACAATTTTAATTACAGTGTGCAAGCTAGACATTGCCCCCCCACCCCCAGCAAGCTGGGTACTCATTTTACTGACCTTGGAAGGATGGAAGGCTGAGTGAACCTTGAGCCTGCTACCTGGGATTGAACCCAGGTCGTGAGCACAGTTTTACCTGCAGTACAGGCATTTAACCACTGTGCCACGAGGTACCCCACCAAAGATGTTCCGCATAGCTACTTTTCTAACAACCCAAGATAGAAGAGTAAGACAGGAGGGGGTTAGATAGAGAAAGAAGAGAGCCTAAGATTACCAGTCTGTGTGTCGATCTAAAAAAGATAAAGGGGAAAACCTACTACTGCCCATCTGGTGAGTTGTTTGCTAATCCTGTCTTGGTTAGTTCAGATTGCATTGATGCGCTTTTACTGCAGCATTCCGTCCATACACAATTTTATTCTTGGAGCCCTGTATTTTTAAGCCACCTGTTCTCCTTGCTTCTAGTACAGTGGCTGTGCTCCCTGATCTTTGTTCAATCCAACATGGCCAAGAAGGGGAGACGTTTTCCAAGTTTAAAAAATAAAAACACAAAAATAACAAGCACTGTGCTTCTCAGGGTTTGAGAAAGCTACTGTTTTGGACTACAACTCTCTGAATCCTCCCACTGGCGTAGCTTAGAGGCCACTCTGTCTGGGTTTTTTTCTTTTTGTTTTTTAAAAGTTATAGCTCAGAAAAGCAAAACCAAAAAAATACCACACACACACACACACACACACACACACACACACACACACACACACACACACACACACACACACACACACACACACACACACACACACACACTTCCTTTTCACTTAAGCCCTGGCACCCTTGGCGAGAGCAAAGGCATACTTGGAAATCTACCATCTGTCTCAAAATAAAAGCCCAAATTATTAGCATTTTTCTCCCCTCACAAAGGTTGGCAGTGATCCGAGGGGAGGGGCTGAGTCTCTGAAGATGAGCCGTTGGCCTGGGAAGATCTGGGCCAAATCAACAGCTCGGAGGACAACAGATCTGGGGAAACCCACCGCCCGGCTCAGGGGATTTCCCTGGGGGACCTGGACCCTTCTCCGCGATCAGACCACAAGGTTAGACGGCTGATGTTTTTTGGGGGGTGCCTCCCCTCCTATTACAGGATGCAAAGAAATTTAATAGGAATGGGGGAGGGCACCTCCTGGCACTCGGTGTGACTCATTTCCACTCGACAACAATGGTCGGGCAAAACACGGAGCGTTGTTATTTTGGTTCTGCCTTCTTGACCCCGGCTGAACCCCAGACTCACTGTTATGGCAGAGGCAGAGGGGTGGTGCCCCCAAGGGGTGGCTGACGCCAGGCAAAGTGGCATCTCAAACCTTGGGGATTTCTGGGGTTTTGCCGTGTGCACTGGCCTCGTGCAGAGTACGACCATTGAAACCTGGCCTGAACAGCTACTTGGGGGGGGGGGTCTGTTTTCATTGATGAATTATCCTCATCACCTTTGCATGGATTGCTTTCATGCTTTCTTGGAGAAATTGAATTAACTCCTTCTTTGGTTAGAGCACGATATATATCTTTGTCTAATACAGGCATGTCCAAACTTCAGCCCTCCTGATGTTTTGAATCACAACTCCCAGAATTCTAAGCATAGATTGCCAATGGCAAAGGACTGTGGGAACTGTGGTCCAAAACATCTGGAGAGCAAAAGTTTGGACATGCCTGGTCTAATAAATGAACTCACAGCACCCAGTGCTCACTTCTGCAGCAATTTCACCCCTGATTGTTTGGGGGTGGGGGTGTTCCCAGGCCGTGACTGGGTTTTGTTGCAGACTTGAACCCACCATCCCCTATTTCCTCGTGTTCCTTGATGTGCAGCTGAAGACTTTGGAATTCTGTATTTGGGAACTGTGTTTAAACAAATTGAAACAAAAGTGAAGATAATCTCGTTGTATTTATACAATGACAATAAATTGCATTCCAAGATAAAACGTCTTGCGAGTTCATGAATGAGAATTGGTGTGGTGGACTCGTGGATACAGTGATGGACTAAGATTCAAAAGTTCAAATCTCTGCTTGGCCACTTGGAACTCACTGAAACTGATGAAGGACTCGTGGTTCCTCTTACATGCCTGGAAAGCCTTGATCGGAGGGATGCAAATTGCTAGCACATAACAAACAAATACAGGAAAGATCCTTACTGTCTGCAAGGCTACAGGAATTGGGGTTTTCCAGTATTATAGGGTGGCAACTCTTATTAGGCTGCCCTTTGGGCAAGAGAGTTGCATCTGAGGAATTATTAAAATGAGTTCAACAAACCTAAAGAGAAATGAGCTTTGGGGAAGAACGGCCAGGATGTCATACAAGGAGCCCCCACGAGATGTCACCCTAGCATCGACGCAGACGTTGGATCTTTGGAAGAAACCAACCAGCCTTCCACTTCTAAGCCAAGCAACATGCTTTGGGACTTTTCCAAGCCTTTCTGAAATTATGTATGCACCTAAACACATCCGATCTCGCTTGATTTCGGAAGCTAAGCAGGGTCAGCCCTGGTTAGTACTTGGATGGGAGACCACCAGGGAATACCAGGTGCTGTAGGCACCTGGAGTAGGAACTGGCAAGCCACTTCTGTACTCCTGCCAAGAAAACTCCATGGACATGGAGTCACGAAGAGTCGGCCACGACTGTAACAACACAACACAACACACACACACACACACACACACACACACACACACACACACACACACACACACACACACACACACACACACACACACACACACACACACACATGATCCAGGAAGGAAAACATGGCTGTGACTTGACTGCCCGGCTCCCTCTATAATCTCTGGATCCCATGCCAGTAAAACTCCAGCTTGGAAAGTCCAGGGACTCCTTTGGGGGGTGCTTTACCTTCCACAGAATGGGTACAAGAAAAGATGGAGGGGAGCCCTCCAAACCCACACAATGGCTGGCCAAGAGGTGACTCAAGTGTTTCTGGATGTCTGGACTGGGGACGCCAGTCTGAGTTGATCTGAGCATCATTGTCTCAGGAGGGGTGAGGAAGATTTTGAGCTTTCTTGGAGACTCTCAGGGTCACTGACTTTCTTCCGTGAGGTCGGCATCTCAGAATCACTTAGTTCAAATCATGGCCCATCTTCTTAACCCTACATGTGCCAAAGGGGACAGAGAAGAAACCTTGGTGGTGTGGCTCCGTCCTGGGATGGAGTGGGCAAAGGCCCCTTGCTTTGCCTGAGAATAAAAGAAATAACACCTAGTTTGGTCCACCTTTGCATTTTCATCTAAAAAGAAGGCATTTCTCTGATTACTTTAGAGTGTCTCCCTCCAATGTCACCTGCTTGATCCACTGGATCTTCCCAGGCTGGGATCCTTCATGTTGCCACCACTTCGAAGGAAAGCTGAAAGTCTTTTGTGTTGGCACCGACTGTACACGTCAGCAGCTGGTGGAGAAGTTATGCCTGGCTCCCTCCCTGTTGTCAGAGTTTGCCTCTTGTCCTGACATCATTGGGAAACTTGTCTCTGGGGCCATTTGGTTTTCAGGCTGCTCCTGTTTCATTGTTACTGTGTGTTGTGTCTTTGATATATGTTTCAACTTCTTGCTTAACTAATCATAGAATCATAGAATCATAGAATCATAGAGTTGGAAGATACCTCAGGGGCCATCTAGTCCAACCCCCTGCCATGCAGGAACCCCCATCACAATATTTCCGACAGATGGCCATCCAGCCTCTGCTTAAAAACCTCCAAAGAAGGAGACTCCACCACCATATTCCACTGCCAAACAGCTCTAACTGCCATAAAGTTCTTCCTAATGTTCAAATGGAATCTCTTTTGCTGTTGTTTGAAACCATTGCCCTGAGTCCTAGTCTCTGAAGCCATGGAAAACATGCCTCTGAACTAATAGAGCAATATATAAATAAAATAAATACTTCCACCATCACTGGCCTCTGAATATCTTTGTCTTTTCTGTTTAGGCCCTGCAGGCAAGCAACACCTAAGTGTTGGGTTGTCCATGGTCTGTGTCGGCAGAAAGTTGGGCCAAGCAGGTCTGGGTCCTGATCCATGTTGACACCTCTAAAGAGGACTTGCAGCACAGAAGGTCGTAGATATGGACCCAACCTTCTCTGCCGTTGGCAAACATCAATTTATCCTCCAGCTCCCTGGACCCTTAAACCCACTTTCCTTTTCCAGATTCAAAATCTCTTCTGGAAATAGGAAACACAAAACACACACACACACACACACACACACACACACACACACACACACACACACACACACACACACACACACACACACACACACACACACACACACACCTTTCCGAAAGCATAAAAGTGGCACACTTTAAAGGAAAACAAAAGAGATTTTAAAATAAAGCCGGAGCACGCAGCACGTTTTAATTCAGCTGGATTTTGCTGGTTTAAATGCCACCTCCAGGAGGCAGCGAGGAAGGAGTCGCTTCTCTTCGAGAGAGCAGGCAGCATCCCGAGGATGCTGGTGAGATAACGGTTGCCATGGCGATTTCAATTCCGCCTCTCCGCTTTGACATCACTGGTCCTGAAGGGCATTGACTGGGAGGGGCCGTCGCAGCCCTGGGCGGCTGATGCTGCAGGTGATGCCGCAGACAGGCCGAATCCTTGGGGAGGGGGTGTTCTCTTCCAGTGGTTTGGGACAGGAAGGGTGTTTTTATGGCACAGGGTGGCAGCAGCCGGGACTGGTAGGATGTGGAGTGCCACTGAGATGGGGTTGACAGTCCACAACAACAACAACAACATCATCATCATCATCATCAACAACAACAACAACAACAACAACAACAACAACAACAACAACAACAACAACAACAACTTGAACATAACACACCAGAGATAGTACTAAGACAATGGAGAAATGTCTGGATCATTGACCTTGCAAATCCAGGGAGTGCCAGAGTTGAAAAGGAAGAACGGCAAAACCCACCAAATACAGAGACCTGGCAATCAAAACATCTCGCCTGTGAGTGAAACACACTTCAATGGTCCCCACCCTCATTGGGGGCTTTGGGAACAACATCAAGAAATTTCACACCCTGTTACAAGCGGTGACAGATCTCAGAAATAACATCAGAGCTACAAACTACAGCAATATAGGGAACAGCATACATGCTAGGTCGATATTTAAAAGATGCTCTGTTTTTTGTTTTTTGTTTTGTTAAAACTTGTATCTGTTGTATTATACCAGTCAGTGTTTTTTAAATATAATTTTGATTGACTGTGTTCAGTATTTTGGAATATAACTGCATTAAACTTTGAATATTTTCTTGAGTATTCAAACATGCCCTGCAGTCCAGTTGTGTTGTTTTTGCTTTTGTTTACAAGACATCTTGAGAAGGCTTTTGCTTCAAAGCTGTCATAAACATATTTTAGATCAAACCATCTCTCTCTCTCTCTCTCTCTCTCTCTCTCTCTCTCTCTCTCTCTCTCTCTCTCAAGCTGCTTAAGGGCGTTTATACATGACTCCTAAACTCCGGGGCAAATGGCTCCCAGCTCCGGAGATTAAAAATGTTTACCCACCAGCTCCGGAGTTTGGAGCCAATTAAGTGTGACCCCGCCCACTTTAGCGTGTCCCAGCGCAGCTTTCAGGTACCTGCTTTTTGGAGGTGACAAATATTTGATCCGGTGTAAGGATAGTCAGTGCGGGGCTCTCCTGGCTTCCGTTTGTTCTTTTTTTGCGCCCCGCCCCTTTAAGAGATCTGAATGCTGCCGGGAACAAAACGGAGGTAAACCGGCATTCTTTTCTTTCTTTTTTTCTCCCTCCCTCAGGCAGCCAGCAACCAGGAAGTGCGGAGGGGGGTGGGGACAGAGGAAGAGCAAGGAACCCCTAAGATCTCTGGTCCGAATTTAAGTGGCCAGCGGATCTTAAGGGTCGTGTAAAAAGGCCCTAAGTCAGCTGGAACTGCCCTGCTTTACAGTACAGATTGGCCATTTGGATCAATTCTTTGCAAGAGATTTTTCAGGGTGGGAAGTTCCTTTGAGTGTTTGGACTCCAGAGGGAAACAGGTTGTTGTTGTTTTTTAAGCCCCTATAAATCACTCCAATAATTACCACGCTAAACAAAGGAAATGCAGTTCACCACAAATCAGCACAAGCAAGCAAGCCATGAAACATCGTCCAGTTTGCACCACCAGAAACCTAAAATGGATAAGAGAGACCTGGAGCATATTTGCTTTCCCTGCACAAAGCCAAAATAGCTCCCGCACCGAGCATCTATCACAAGTTAATTCAATAACAGCAGTACCTATGCAGCTGCTATAATTTCTCACCGCATCGGTGTCTGGAAGGGAGCAAAGGGTCATTTTTAAAGAAGAAGGAAACAATGCAGATTGACACTCTGTGGGCGTTTATACATGACCCCTAAACTCCAGGGCAAATGGCTCCCAGCTCTGGAGCTTAAAAATGTTTCCCCACCAGCTCCAGAGTTAACAGGAAATTAAGTGCGACCCTGCCCACTTTAGCGCATCCCAGCGCACCTTTCAAGTACCTGCTCTTTGGAGGTGAAAATTATTTGATCTGGTTTAACGATAGTGAGTGCGGGGCTCTCCTTGCTTCTGTTTGTTGTTTTTTGGCTCCCGCCCCTTTCAGAGCTACTTTTACAGAGACGAGAGGCAGAACGGAGGTGAGCGGCATGCTTTTCTTTCTCTTTTTCTCCCTCCCTTCACGCAGCCAGCAGCCAGGAAGTGCGGAGGGGGTGGGAACGCAGGAAGAGCGACGAACCCCTAAGATCTCTGGTCCGACTTTAAGTGGCCAGCGGATCTTAGGGGGTCGTGTAAAAAGGCCCTGTGTCAGTGTTGTGTAGGCCGTTGTGCATCAGTAGTTCCTTGAGACTGGGGTTATCTATAAGCAAGTACCGGCCTTCTACCAAGAGCTTAACAGAGTGAACTATTCAAGGATGATTATTGATGCTGCCCACAAATGGTCTCAGTTGGGGACGGAAAGTGACAGTAAGTCATCTTCAGTCAACTTCTGTCTTGCATTAGGTTGCTATTGGGCCTTCATGTTCCTTAGCCCTATTGCAGGCATGTCCAAACTTCGGCCTCCAGATGTTTTGGACTGCAACTCCCACCGTCCTTTGCCATTGGCAGGCTAAGCTTAGAACTCTGGGAACTGTGGTCCAAAACATCAGGAGGGCCAAAGTTTGGACATGTGTGCCCTATTGGAAGGGCATTGCAGTCTGAGAAATGTCTTTTTTTAGATGGCCGAGCTCAGAGTCTCTCACTGGTCTGAGCAAAGGCAGTTATGCCGAAGAGCTCAACTGTTGTAGGAAAGAAAAACATTGCATATTCTTGTACCTCTGACCTCCGTGCGAGGTCAGGGAATCTGTTGCCAGCGATTCCTCAGTTTCATTTCCAGAGAGGTGATAACACCCCCTAATCGCTTCCTTCTTTCAGCCTAAAGCCATCATGGGGTGTCAATCCTTCTTTGTCTGCCTATTCCTCTCCTTCCCTCCCCCCTGCCTTCTTTTCCTGGCCTGGCCCACCCCCTGCCCCCTTCCTCAATTGAATTAAGCCTAATGAGATCACGGAGGAAGCCCGATGGCTTATCACTGACATGAGCCCCAAGGGTTCATAGGGGAGTCGTATCTTCTCCGTGCAGAGCCCAGTTGACTTCGGCTTCTTGTTTTCCCTCCAGACCTGGAGTCAGGTGCTCCTGAAGTTGGAGCTGTCCATTTGAAGGAAAATCAGGCCAAAACGGGTTCCGCTTGGCGAGTCCTAATGCTTTTAAGGCCTGTCATCATGAGGCTACCCTCGTCTTCCTTGGCCTCGTAACTGAATGTCTGTGAGATGAATTCCCCCCGCCCCCAGTAACATCATTGCTGTTCATCGCACTTAAAAGCCCTTTGTAGGTGCTTGTTTGAGTGAAGCGTCTCCACCCAAGAAGGGGAACTGCACTTCTTCAAATTTGCCTGTCATGAGGTGCCAAGGGTTGTGTCCTGGGTTAACAGCTTACTAAAAAATCAAAAGTACAGTGTTACCTTGTATAAAGGAGCTAATTCGTTCCAAATGAAATTATGTTAAGCAAATTTTCCTTTATACATATTTCCCATAGGAATGCATTGAAAATGGAGTAATCCCATTTTTATGTTGTATGGATTCTCCCCATAGGCAATTATGTTAAGCAAATTTCCCCTATCTCCGGAATTTTTTATGTTGTACAAATTTTATGTTATATAAAATGTTTGTTATACAAGGGTCCACTGTACAACGGAAACCAGATCTGTAGGGAAATAAGATGGGAAGGCTGCTGCATTTCTAACATCTCTAATGCCTACGGTTACGAAACACTGCTCCAAGGTCATATTAAATTTCCTTTAGAGAACTTTTATTATTATTATTATTATTTGGGGGGGGGGGGTGTTTCCCACAGAGAGTTGGTAAGGCTAGCAAATCCACCGCTAGCCACATGTGACTTAGAAAAACTACACTCATCCCACTAGATGAAAAGCTCCCAACGTGGACTCATTGTAGGAGCATCAGACTCCTCCATCCCAATCCTGCTGCACCCAACACTTGCCATGACTTGGGCTTTGCTTAGAAAGCACATAAACGATGTGCAAAAGGCTCTTCTCTTCCACTTGATTACAACTCCCTCTTCCCGGATGAACTTTGGTGGGAAGGCTCCAGAGACAGATGGGAGGCCAGGAGGGCAGTGGCTGATCCGAATTACGCTGAGCCGTTTTACCTGGAACCAGGCACGACACAGCTGTTGCCCCTCAAATAACCTCCAGGGGTGGAATAAATCCGGGCTGTGCCAGAAAGAAAAATAGGAAGGAAGGAAGGAAGGAAGGAAGGAAGGAAGGAAGGAAGGAAGGAAGGAACGAACGAATGAAGGAACGAAGGAATGAAGGAACGAAGGAATGAACAAACAAACAAACAAACAAACAAACAAACAAGGAAAATGTTATATGTATCAGTAAGGATTTCTCCATTATTTACCCAGCCTGATATTTTTTAAATGCCAGGAGACCCAAGGGAAAGATGATGGAGCCTTTAGAAACCTTGAATGTTTAGTCATCAGGCATTTATAGTAAAACACTGGGGAATGCATTTGGGAGCAGTGAACAGAAAATGAAAACAAACCTAATGTGGATGAAACTTGAGAGTGGGTGGGGGACACAAAGAGGTTTGTTTTGTGGGGCGTGAAAAGTGATAGTAAACCAAAAGTCGTCCCCTCTCTGAATTAAATGGTGCTGAAGGTAACTGATAATGCAGTTCTGATTAGGAGGAGGTCTCAAATCCCCCTAAACTACTAATTAGGGGAGAATTTTCTTCTAGCTTGTGATGGGTGATCTGAGCCCTTTGCGAGGTCAATAAATAAATAAATGTGATTGGAGGCAACAGAGATAATCAGGTTCTGGGTCCAGCTTCCTTGAATCTGGTCGTAGGCTATCCTGAAATGGGTTCCGTGAAGGCAGGAGGCTGGCAACCCGTCAGCGGCTTTTACCTGGTCAGACTGAGGATGGGGGACATGCCCGGAGGTTGAGAGTCACCCAAAATTAAATCCGCTGGAATGCGTAGGGCTGTTTCTGCTCAGAATAGCACCAGCCCACTTCATGCTTCTCAAAAGAAAGGCACAGCTGCTTCGAGATCCAGTTCTCTCTCCCCACAGCCACCCACGTGCCCTCCGCTAAAACAAAACGTCCAGGAAGAGACATTCTGGTCGTGTCTCGGGAGGTTTTCAGAGGAAACTGAAAACCAGGATGGAAGCAAAGCTTTGACTCCCCTCTCCAAACTGCGAGAACCTTCTGATGGTGCCACCTTCTTAAAACTTCCTTGGTACTTCAGAAATTATGGAAGGAGAAGCATCGTAGTTAGTGTGACCCTGTTCATACCTAGAAAGCCTGTGTGTCTGTGTGTGTGTTGTGTGTGTCCATGTGTGTGTGTGTTGTGTGTGTGTGTGTGTGTGTGTGTCCGTGTGTGTGTGTTTGTGTGCGTATGTGAATATCCCTCTTTGCCTTGCATACAGTCCTGGACATAAAATACAAACTGTTGTGGAAAGCACGTATTGGTGTGAGGGAAAGAGAAGGGAGTGAATCTTTAAAAAGTTGTTTTTTAATGGTTTTCTAGATAGAAAAACACTTCAAGTGTCCTTTGGGGATACTGAGGACATGCCAGGCCCATGTCCTTACCATCACCACTCCTTTTAATGTCAGGAAAAAACTTCTTAACTGTTTGAGCGGTACAAGAACAACACCTGGTCACATATGTTTGGACCTGTTGTGCAACTTAACCGACATGGATTTGTGGATACCTCAAGTGGCTGTGGTGGAGCCAAAAGATTGGAATTTCCCACCCTGTGGCCCCTTGAGAGAACCCAGACACAAATGATCCACAGGTCCCTTCCAGTTCTGAAGTTATAAGATTATTAAGAACCTGGAGCTGCTAGATAGCTCAGGGGCTGAGGTCTCTGGCTGCAAAGTCAGAGTTCGGGAGTTCAATTCCTCACTGGGGGCCCTTGACAGGGGATGGACTCAATAACCTACTGGGTCCCTTCCAGCTAGACAATTCTAAGATGATGATGATGATGATGATGATGATGATGATGATGATGATGATGATGATGATGATGATGATGATGATGATGATTTAAACAACTCTCTTCTTCTTCCTCTTCTTCTTTTTCCTAATTCCCTAAAATCAGAAAACTTCTTCAGACAAAAGTCAAAATTACAAAGCGGAGACAAGGTGTTGCACCTGTCGGTGTTTTATAAAATGGTTTCCTTTTACAAAATAACAAGAAGAACAATAATATTTCCATTGACTGTGTACAGCCAAAATGCTAACAAATACGCCTTTGTGGATGAACATTCTTCCTAAGGACCTTTATTTTTCCCCCCCCTTTCTCTCTTTGTTTTTCACATATACATTATCCCTCCCCCCAAGAAATCACTCAGAAAAATCCGCGCGCGTTACATCATTTGACAGCAAATTCCACAAGATGTCTTTGGTGATATGTTCAAAAGAAAACGAGAAACAGACATCCCCACCACTGATCCGACCCAAACCAAAACACGTCCAAAAGGATGGCAGCGTGACTGTTCTAAATCCTACCTTGTGGACAGGATTGATGCAAAGCAGAGATGGAACAGGGTGAACCTATTCAGTTCTGACTCCCTACCTCTCCTTCCAACGAAAAAACCCAACTCGACAACCCCCAAACCAACACCCCCCAAGGAGCTCATGGCCTTTTGTGTTGGACCAGCCAGTGGTCCATGAGCCTACTTATTTTTGAAAACCAAGACAGATAAGAAAATCTTTGAGGTTCTTCAACCTCAAACAAATCTGCCCTTGAGACCCAACGGGTTGTGTGAGCAAAGGAAATGTGACATCAAGTCACCAAGGCCTGGAAATCAGGGTGGAAGGTCCTTTTCTGGCACTAGCAGACTGAAAAAATGCAGCAGAACCTCCCTTATCCGCAGAATCAATATCTACTGATTCATTTATCCGCAGCTGGAAAACATTAAAACCCAAATCTGAGAAATGTATATATATTTGTAAAGATGAAGTTAATAGAATTGCCCACTAGAGGGAGCAAGAGACCACCCTATAGAGAGCATTCTCTATCATCCACATTTCCCACCATCCAAATGTGGAGGGAGGGGATTGGAACCGGTGTCCTACAGATATGGGGAACCTACTGTAGACATCTGATTGGTTTTTAGCAAACATTCCAACAATCATTTGTGCCTGGTCCTGCATACATTCTCAGCTTAGATTATATATTCAAATACAGAGCTGGGGGAATTCCTTTTTTTAAAAGTAATTTCTCTTCTGTTACTTTTCAGCATGCTGGAAAACAACTTAATGCACTTCCTGGCATGTGGTTTGTCGCTTTTGCCGTTTCATTTTGTTTTAAATCAAAAACTTAGGATTGACCAGAAAATGCTACAAAACTCAAAAAAAAAAAAAAAACCAAAACCAAAAACTTCCCATCAGGAACCCTAGAAAATGCCCTTTAAAAGTAACTTCCGAAAGTAATGAGAAAGCGGTACTCATTACACCACTAAAGTAACCATGCTTGTCTGTTACACTGCTTCTGAAAAGTAACTTCACCACTCCCTTGTTAACCATAAAAGTAACTGGCTACAAATAAATACATTCCTTGCAATGTTTTACTTCTACAATGTCCCAAATAGGATCTCAAGTTAGGGATTTTATGTATGTATTTATTTATTTATTAGGAATGGCTTAGAGAGAAGGCAATGATTCTTGCTCAGGTACCTCTTCTGGTCTTAAGACTGGCAGACCATAAACTAATACACAATCACTTGTTCCCCTAGATCAATTTTTTTTGTTCAAGATATGATGCACTGCAAATACCAGGCTCCACCAAGCAGGGGAACCCTGTTCTGATTCATGTGAAAAATGCTGTGAAATCTAATGTCACCCAGGTGTAATCAGGCCTAGACCTAAATCTGAAACAGGGTTAGGGTTGTCCCAACCAGACGTTATGGGGAAGACATACTTCCTCTAATTCACCTGCTTTTCCTTCCTCTAAGAGGATCCCATCAGGGTCCTGTGCTCCAGCAAACCAGCTTGTCAATAAAACCTGTGTTTGCCTCCCAGTGTCCAATCACAAAACTGGAGCACGCTAAATGTAAGATACCTTGGTGACGAAAAGTCATGTGCTTGTGTCAAAGAAAGGCTTTTAACGCATGTGGGAGCACTTCTTCTAAATACAAGCTAAAGGTGTCGTCCGGTTTGACTTCACATGCATGCGTGCAGAATTCCAATAGCACAGATTATGTTTGTCATGTGAGAACAGGGAAAAGTACACCAGCTTTTCCAAGGCTGGTATGTTTCAGTTGTGTTGCAACTACAATGCCCATCTTCCTCCTCAAAACAGCCAGCAGCCACAATGGTTGGAATGATGCATGTTACACTCCAGTATATTTATATAAACATTAGCAGAAAAATTCCAGAAATACTTATATCCACCCTGTAGTTACCAGAACTGGCCACTAGAGAGAACCAGAGACCACATCATGTGTAGTGTTCCGCCATATCCAGTTTTCAGCACCTGCACGGGGGGGGGGACCAACCCCCCACAGATACAGGAGTTCTAATGTCATTGGATATTTAGAAAGGGTCAATTTGAAACATTTTAAAAAAAGGTGCACAACCCCAAAAGATCTTCTGAGGCTTGTAATTAGGAGATCTGTGCCACCATCTCGACACAGTCCCAGCCACCACCTCTGCCATATTGCACATCACCGTCCAACAGATAACTGTCCAAGGTAAGTCCCATGGAGTCCAATGGAGTTTCCCACTATTGAAGTGTAGGCAACAGACAGCACTTCCAATTGAGGCAGCCCAGACAACAATGAAGAATGTGGGGTGTGGGGTGGAGTCCACTCCATCTGAAGGCTCAGGCTTTTGACCACTCCTGGAGTACAGGACTGCAGTATCAAAATCCTGGATGAGGACCCCTTTTCTCCCAATTTTTTTTTGCCCTGTCTTACTCCCTGCCCAATCTTTGTGCTTACAACCTTGACCTCCTATCCTCTGGACCACAGTGTACTTCGAATTTTCTTTTCACTGCTGTTCAAGACTCCAAATGTCACCCAATACCAAGGAAAGAATCTACCTTGAATCCTAAAGCACACTTATTGGATTTTTTAAACATACCTTGACCCTTCCAAATTAATATTCACAGGCAGGATGGATGCATTCCTGTGGACTCCAAAACTGAGTGGACCCTCAGTGGTTCCTAATGACTTTCCTTTACAAACAGGTAGGCATAGAAATAGGTTTTTAAAAACATCCTCGTTTATTATTATTCTTAGTTTACTATAGGCAACTCACTCCAAGTGACCATATTTAACAGCCACTCTATCCAGTCAAATGCTTTTTTAAAAAACTTTGGCCATTTAAATGGTTTTGAAGAAATTATGTTCATGCCATTGTTATTAGAAGGCCAGGCAGGAAGCTTGGAAGCAAGTTTTACATGATCGTCCAAAAGACTGGGACTCTTCCCACTCTACTGTATTCAGGATCAATTGAGCTGGGGAAGGATGATTCCAAACTACTCTTAAAGGGAAACGTCACAACAGTAACTCACAGTAACCCAAAGTCCTGCCTTACTAGTTGTTTTTGTCACCTGCTGCTGGTTTCTAATGACCCCGCAGACTTAATGTTGTCATTAGCAAACTGTTTAGCCCTTTCCAATGTTTTTACAATCTATTGTGTGCCCTTGGGACTCCATCCCATCAAGAGCTTTGGAAAGTGGCTTTTCTCAGGCCACAAGTCCAAGAACCCCTCATGGGACTCGTAGTACAGACAGCTGTCCTCTCTGAGCTCTGCTCCCACCTGGCCTTGAACCCTCTCTCACGAGCTATTTGGCTTCTGTTACATTCATGTTGGCATTGCAGCAGCTGGCACAGGGCAGAGCAATTCCAAACTTGCAGATCTCGGCAGACCCGACCCAGAGCTCCCCGGAGGCTCCCTGGAGGCCAGAGATCCTACCCCCTCACCCTTACAAAGGGCTCTGCTCTGCCTGCTGGGTGGCTGCAACATTCCTTGTGTCTACCCCTACAGGTTTATACCACATCAGCTTGCCAGGGGAACGGGAAAATCAAAGCCGGGAGGCAGGTCAGCCTCTTTCTCTCCTAAAGGAAGGCCCCATGTGTGTTTGTCTGCCTCTTGATCTCCACCACCTTGGTGAGATGCACGCCCTTCCTGGGACATTTCTGGAATCTGCAGAGGCAGAAGAGAAGGCCGGGCCATCGATTTCATTCCCAGGAGGCCCGGATTGCCATCCCTGTCTGTGTGAGATTTCCCGGGAGGTGCCTTAGCAGAATTTGGTGCCAGGGACCTCAGGGAGAGGTCTGTGTCCAGCTGTTCCAAGGCAGCCCATGTGCTTGGGAAGGCCGGGGCGCTGAGATCACCGTTCCAGAGTTTCTCATCTGGCAGGGAACATCCCTTCCCATCAGGTACATTCTGTAGTCCAGGCCAAGAGAGGGCACTGCCATCGCCTCCTTTTTCTTCCGGAGAGCAGGGAGCACTCGCCTGGGCAGCATGCCACCGAAGAGACCTCGGGCCTTTCCGGGGGCCATTCCAGGGGGAACAGAGCTCCCAAGGGTCAAAGCCATTCCCAGGGAGCGGCAAGCCGGCCAGCTCAAACGCCAGGCATTCGGTGTCAAGGGACCGGCTTCTCCGGCAGACGGGGAGCAGCTCCGGGCCGGGCGGGCCGAGCTCGTGAAGGCGGAGACGCCGGGGGAGACTGGCAATGCCCCAGCTGCCGCTCTGAATGGAGCTCCGAGCACAGCCGGAAAACATTCGCTCGTCACATTCGGCATAGGATTCCTTCGGGAGGAAGCTCCCCTCAAAGGCCTCGAAGGAGGCCGCCAGGTCCTCGTCGGCGTTCATCTCCGGGTGTTGCTCGCACGCCCCTTCCCCGTCCTGCTCCACGTCTGCGACGTCGAAGGTGACCATGGCCGGGAGGGCGGGCAGGTTCTGCGTGAAGGCCGAGCCAGAGTCGGAGCTCCCGAGGCTTTCGGAAAGGCTGGAGAAAAGCGTCCCGCTGCTGGCAAACTCCACCCAGGCTTGGGAGAAGTTGACAGCCTGTTCCGGTCCGCTTCCGCTTCCTGGATGGGCCTCTCCTAAACCCGACTCAGCCTGGCCGGGAGGCTCACCCGGTGGGGAGCCGTGGCAGCTGCGACTCCGGTAAAAAGGGTACATCCCAGATTTCTCCTGGGCCACACTGCTGAGGGTGCACGACTCGAGAAACGTGCCCTCTGCCTCCACCTCTGGGATGGATCCCTTCCTCAAGAAAGGAGCGAGGCAACCGTCTGACTGTAGGATCTCTTGGAGAGCCTTCCAGTCTCGACTCTGGGCTGCTGTCCCTGCCTTTAGGCCACTGTTTGGTGCCTTTGGGGCCATCTCCTCACAGCCCAGGCAACTGGGATTTTGGCTGACTACGCTGGCCCCTCTGTTTTGGCATTCGCTGGGCAGCTTCTCCCTCAGTGGCTGGTCCTGGAGAAACATCTCGAGAGGTTTCGAGGCCGGCTCCCTCTGCATCTCCCAACAGAGCAGCTGCTTCTGGATGGCTGCCAACCTCTCCATCTTGGTCTCCATCCCGTCCCTCTTCGGGGCCATCCTCCGGATGAAGTCCTTCTCACTAGGGAAGGCAAAGTCGAAAAAACGTCCGAAGACCTCTGAGGGAGATGCTGGCCTCTCAAACCATGGCTCCTCCCCGTGAGAGGGGCTCATCAGCACATCGTCAGGTTCGTAGAACTCGTAAAGCGCGTCGCCGCTGTAGCTGTCTCGCGGAAGCCTCTCCTTCTTGACTTCCTCGAGCCCCTCGCCCGTGTCCTCCTCGGGGCCTGGAGTGGCAGAGTCATAGTAGCCCTCGTCACTATTGGGAGCCGATTCCTGCTGGTCACTGTGTGGTGTTAAGAGATCCGCCTCGTCCCTCGTGTCTTCGTTATAGAGGGGAGTCTCTGTGCCCATCCCGTTTGCTCCAGGAAGCTGGCCTTTCGTCAGCAGGTCCGGCAGATGGGCTTCATAAGCCGGGTCCTCCTTGCTGGCGGTGCCTTCCCACATCTGCTGGAGGTACTCCTCCACCTCCTCGGGAAGGGCCATCTCCTCTCCTCCGCCTTGGTAGGTCACCAAGCAGGAGCCCCTCTTGGTGGCCTCCTTGCTCCGATCGGCTGAGGTCGAGCCTTCCGCCATGCTGTCCACGTCGGGCTCGGCAATGATGTCTCCGCAGCCCGTGAGGGAGTCGAAGCTTTTGAGGGAGGTGACATCTCCAAACATCAGGCTCAGCTGGTCACTGGATGGGGCGCGAGGAGAGCTGCCGTCTAAGTCCCCCGGCTCCAGAGAGTCTGGAAGGCGGCCGTAGGTGGAGAGGTCACAAAGGGCGCTGTCTGGGCTCACCTCCACATCCGGACAGCCTCTGTCGTCCACCAATCCTCGGGTCACATCCCCACCCACGCTGCTTCTCTTTCCTCCCACTTCTTCCCGGGACCCGTTGAGGCTGCCCGCTTTCCCAATTAGAACGCCACCCTCCGATTTCTCCCCGCTGTCCAGCAAAAGAGTCAGGCTTTGCCCAGCTCCCGTCTCGGAGGCCTGCAACGTCTCGGGGCCGCTTGCCTCCGCTTGACCTCCGGTGGTGGAACCCCTGGCCGTCCACTCTTGCAGCTCCGTTCTCTCCGGCTCGGCAGTTTTAGTTTTCCGGTGGCGCCGAATGCTGTTGAAAAAACCCCTCAGGCCTTTTTTGGGCCTCAGTGGGAAGGAGGGTTTTTCTCCACCGGCCTTCTTCTCAAAGCCCTCTGAACTTCCGGAGAGGGACGTCGGCGGCCAGGCCAGACCGGCCCGGAGGCTGGCTTCAGCTCCCAAGAGGGCGCTCTGGGAGGACGGCAAGTCCGTCCTCTTCTCCAGGGGGCTTTGGAGCAGCCCCGGTCCGACCACCTCGTAACCGACATCGCTGATGCCGTCGTGGGTCTTGCTTTTACTCAGGCCCTTCTTGGAGGTGCTCTTCCCCAGGCCTTTGTTTCTCCCGCCAAAGAAGCTTGGCAGGGTGCAGATGCTTCTCTTCCCGCCAAACAGCTTGAAGGCCGTCTTCTTCAGTTTGCCGGCTGGCACTGGTGGCCGGTTGGGCTCCGCCATGGCCAAAGAGGCGTCGCTCTTTTCGGAGAGCCGGTCGGAGGCCCCGTTCTCCTCCTGAACCCGCTGAGCACCGTCCTGGACTGGGGGAGGCATGGTTTTCCCTTCGAGGCCAGCTGCTTCGGCAGCGTCCATCCCGGCTTGACTATTTAGCTGGAAGCGACG
Source organism: Phrynocephalus forsythii (assembly GCA_029282475.1). NCBI lineage: Eukaryota > Metazoa > Chordata > Lepidosauria > Squamata > Agamidae > Phrynocephalus > Phrynocephalus forsythii. The sequence continues at coordinate 2,336,426 of JAPFRF010000015.1, forward strand.
CCTGTGTTCCCTTCGACACGCTCGGGTCGAAGCATCGTGGTGGGCCTGAAATGAGAGGAGGGGGAAAGAGGGTGTGGGAAGAGTGATGACATCAGAAGAGCCTCATGACCGCAGAGTTCAGCTCAGTTTGGATGCTTGCCAGGAGGCGGGAGAGCTGACGAAGGGAGGGAGGCGCTAGCCATCTGGCCCAGCCCCCTCTGTTCTTGCACCCGACCCATTGCCCAACTGCCCAACCTCCCTTGGGCCAAATGCTCAGCAAGTGAAGCAACCCGCTGACTGGCAGGCGAAAAAGCTCAGACTGCTTGGCCAGGAAGAAAGGCATGATAGGATCACATGTGAGGCCATCAAGTCCAACCCCCTGCTTGATGCAGGAATACAAACCAAAGGAAGAAGGAAGGAAGGAAGGAAGGAAGGAAGGAAGGAAGGAAGGAAGGAAGGAAGGAAGGAAGGAGCTGGTGATGGATGGATGGAAGGAAGGAAGGAAGGAAGGAAGGAAGGAAGGAAGGAAGGAAGGAAGGAAGGAAGGGAGGGAGGGAGGGAGGGAGGGAGGGAGGGAGGAAGGAAGGAAGGAAGGAAGGAAGGAAGGAAGGAAGGAAATCAGAGTGGAAGGGGTCTATAAGGCCATTAAGTCCATCCCCTGCTCAAGGGATGCATCCCAATCCAAGCACAACTGACATACAGTTGCCTTAATACTTTTGAGCAGATGGTCACTTGAGCCCGTTACGTAGGTGTCCTGCAATCTGGGATGACTGAGAACAGATCCTGCCCCTCCTGCCCCTCTTCTGTATGGCTGTCTTTCCTAGGAGAGAAACCTCACGAGTAATTCATTTTTAAAAGCTTTATTCTATTGCTAATCCCTGTTTCCTCTCCTTCTTCTCCCCCGTGGGAAACCTCTTGACTGTGTGACCTCAAACCTGATCCAGGGTAGAACAACAGGTCTCGGAGACCTGCACCGGGTGCTGAAGGAAGCAGCATTCCGAACAAAGAGTCATAGATGAAATCTTGGGGGATTACCCCACCCCTTTCTTTTGGCATGGGCAGAGTGTCCGCATCAGTAAGAAGCCGGCGATCTGGTCCAGCCACCAGTGGCGACCTCCAGGTCATGGGAGTGAATGTCCCATCAGCTGCTAAAGCCATTTCTCATCAAATGTAAGCACCTCATCTGGGCTTTCCTGGTTTAAACCCAAGGATTCTTTCATCTCTCTGGCAACATCTGGCACGAAATATTTAGAAAACTCCAATGGGGGGGATGGGAGATTTAATTTAGCGCTGGGGGGAGAGCAAGCAGACAGCCGAACAAACTCTCACGCTCAGCACTTTCACTCTTGTCTACATCCTGGTCCTTTTGTGAAACGTTTCAGGAAGGGAGCATGACCGAGCCCAGCCGGGAGAAGAACGGCGGCGGGCCGGCCCTTTGAACTGAGAGGAGGGCACACCATCCCTCAAGCCCAGCAGGCTCGCCCAGGGATGGGTCTTCTGCCACCATTACGACAGCCCCCAACCTTTCCTTTTTGGCTTCCACCACTGCCGTCCGTCGGGCACACGAGCTGCAAAGTCCATGAGCTCATGTCTCTTGGGGCTGCCCTCCAGGATGCCAGCGTCAGGAGTTTGCTTTGAACCCACCATTGTCTTTGGGAAGAAAATCAAAAGGAATACACAGATCCACTCTGGGTCTCCCCCTCCCCCCCCGGCCGCCGCTGTTTAATAATCAAGGAAAGTCTGGCTAAAGGCCTTGAGAAAGTTATAAATTTCTACCACCACGGCCATTCTGTTCTACTGCCATTTAGTTTGGGGATTCTGAGGAGGCCACCGCAAAAAAATAAAATAAAAGTTAACTTCCCTAGCTTTGAATCACAGGTATGTTAATACCTGTATATGGAGGTAATCTTGGATCTCCCTGTGACTGTCAAGTGTCTCTTTTTTCCAACTGAAATTGAGCCCCATTTGAGGCCATGAAGTCTTCCAAGCAGGACTTTTCACCAGGCAAGCAAAATTTAGGTGCCTGCAGGAGTGGGTCTCTCAGGTGCAGCTCCTAGAAGGGAGGCTGATGGGATCTGTAGTCCATTCCCCCCCCCCAAAAAAAAAAAAAGTTTATGTGCTACTCCATCATCAGTGTGAGCTGGGAATACAACTCACAGCAACCAAGGAGGGAGCCTGAAGGGTTTTTTTTTACAGGGCAAAGAAATGGCCTTTGCAGAAAAGCAAACTCCAATGAGATATGAGATAAAACAACTGGAAGAACCATGGATCAGTGAGTCCTGAGTGGTAAAGGACCCTATGAACCACGGATACCGGCCCCTCAAGGAGGCCCAGGGGTGAATCAGACTCCCAACCACTGAGCTATCTAACAATGCCTCCCCCCTTTAATCTTAACATGATGAAATCTTGGCATTAAAAACATCCACAAATCACTCCTCACTGCCAGTCCACTTCCTGTGTTTACCTCTGGTTTTGCTTCCCTCGAACATGTCTGAAGCAGCGGGTTGGTGCTCAAAAGCGCACATTGATCTAAAACAGTCTTTAAGGTCCCATGCCATTTTAGTTCTGCCTCTTATAATGATGATGGTGGTTATCATCATGTCTATAGATGCTTGCATGCAGACTAGAAACAGGGGGAGGGGCAGGGGATTTCGAACCAGTTTTTATTGGCGATAAGCATCCATGGCCCGGCAGCCAGCTTCATCCAATGAGTTATGAGAAACCAGAATGTATTTTGACCCTTTTGGTCAGCATTAGGGGAATGCAGATGTTACCATTTATCTGACGGATCAAAAGCCCACACCTCCTTTCTAAATTCCAAGAGGCGATCAAGCATAGTCCTCCAAATATAACCTCCAAATTCCTTGATAAAAAAAAAAAAATAAATTTTAAAAGCCAGCAACAGAGACTTGCCTTTTAAAGAAGCACCAAGGTCCAGCTGCACGGTTTCAGGATGTAAAACAGCAGGTATAAACCACTGGGGGTCATATTTCTGAGTTGCTTTTCTGTTGTCTTTTGGGCTCAACACAATGGATTCTGCACCCATTGGGCCAAACCTGGATCCAAGATGATCTAATCAAACTGGGGAGTTGTTGCACTGCCTATTGACTATATAAGAGATGCAAGGCGCTTGGCAATATTTAAAAACAAGCTTTTTTGGGGGGGGGGTTGCCTATAAGACATCCCCTATGGGGAGGGAGGGAAACTGGCAGTCGCCCATCACCACCACTACCTAAATTCCAGCACTGAGCCAGGAACCCCTCCGAAAGGGCGCGTCAGAAGCCAAAATGGAAACGTTGGAAGCGTTCCACCGCTTCAACTACTACGGTGAGAGAACGTTAGGTTTTCAAACTACCCCGCTTGGGCGATCCTTCCGGGGGGAGGCGTGTGCGTGTGCGTGTGCGTGTGTGTGTGTACGTCCCGGAATTCCAGAATTCCACCCAAGCTCCCCTCTTGCATCCCGAGCGCGCTCCGAGGGCGCACGGCGGGGTGGCCAGACGGGTCGGTGCGTCAGAGCGTTTGTTTTTTTGTATCCAGCCACCGGCAACAAAAACCACCAGAAGGTGCCAGGCACGGGCGCCGCCGCCCCCTGCTCACCCTTTGGGACGGATCCAAGCGCGAGGGAGCCTCCCATCATCCTCAAGCCAAGCGCTCCCACGGGCACCCCAGAGGCGCGTTGCCCGGCCTAGCCAAGGCATTGCGCGCGGGAGGGGGGGGGTTGGACCCAGACCCTCCCCTGGAGAAAAACCTCCGATCCTGCATGGACAAAGCAAGCCCGGGATTTTTTTTCGGGATAGGGGGGTCGCCCCTCTTGCTCCCCTTCCTCCCCTTCGGGGAGCAGGGTGGGGGAGTGGTGGGAGCCCCGCGAGGGATCCGTCCAAGGCCCGCCGACTTCGTGCAACAGGGCAACCCGGGGCGCACACAAAAGAGGCGCGTGCAGCCCGGCCGGCGTGCACACCGCGGCCACCGGGCAAAAGGAAGTCCGAGACCAGCAAGGGTCCGGTCCAGGCGCCCGAGGACGCCCACCCCCACGCCCGGTTCTTGCAACGCCCGAGCAGGCCCCGGCTTTGCAGCCTGCCTGGATCTGGAGAGGAGGAGGAGGAGGAGGAGGAAGCAGGGACGCGGGGGGGGGGCTGATCCTGGCTCGCCCTCGGCACTCACCTTTGGCTCCGCTCTGTCTCCCGATCGGGGCGATGCCGGGGCGCACACGGTGGCCAGGGAGGAAAGTTGCCGGCCAGACCATGGCGAGCACCCTTTTATTTTTGACCCACCCACCCCCTTCCCGTCTTCGCACCGGCGACGAGCGCAGCTCCTGCGCCTCTCGCAGGCCAATGCAAGCTGGCTGGCTGGCTGGCTGGCCCGGTGATCGACGGCCATGCCGGGCCAATGAGGACGAGGCCAGGAGGGGCCGGGTGGGACCGCCTTCTTCGCTTTTCCACCCCCCCCCCGGGCCTGACGCGCAGGGGCGCAGCTTCCGCGCGCTCCCTGCCTCCCGGCGCGCCTCCTACAACTTTTCGAGGGCTGCGAACGAGAACGGGCTCCTTGCGCCCCAATGAAGGCGAGCCTATTTGGAAATCAACGGAAATAATTTAGGAGGCGCGATAGCGTGTTCCCCCCCCCCACCCCCTTCCTCATGGCTCATCAGGATTCAAACCCAGGTCTCCGGAGACCTATCCACTACTCTGTCCTTTGCACGCATACTGGGCGTTTTATTTTATTTTATTGCACTAGGTTGGAATTTCAACCCCACCCCGCCCGCCCGCCCGCACTTGAAACCTGCCACGATCACGAGTCTCAGGGCGCCTGTTATTTCAGAGAAGGCATATGCTACACGAATTTTTAAGTTTTGTCTTGCAAACCGCCCAGAGTAGGGCATGCACTAATGCTCAATCAATCAATCAATCAATCAATCAATCAATCAATCAATCAATCAATCAATCAATCAATCAATCAATCAACCAACCAAAGTTTTATTCTTTATTCTAATTGTGCTATTATTGGTAGTCCTTTAAGTGAATCTGAGTGTAAGGTGTCACAGTGTTACCGACAGAGGCTTTTTTGTTGACCTTGGTTGCTGCTTTGTTACACTTGCACAGGCTGACCTAGCTACTTCTTCAAAGGCCGTTTTAATTTGGAGTAAAGCTTTGTGGAGGGCAGCCAGCAGACAATATGTTGAAATCTTATTACCAAATAATAACTGGCCTTTAAGAGACTGAAAGATTCTTGGCTTTGTGAATTTCAAGATTCCTTGGGGAGCCTTCCTTCCCCCCTCCCCCCCATTGTTAATGATAACACCAAAAGACTAAACTTATTAGTGCCAGTGTTTGTGGACTGGGATCCCTGATGCTAAACTACATTCATTGACATAAATCTGTTTGTCTTGCAGATTCCCATTAGCCAAGAGTGCACGTTGGGAGATCTGCTAGCCTCCATAGTGTGGAAACAATAACTTGAGAGTAGCATCAAAGCAAAAAGTGGGTTGGGTTTAACACTTGCCACGGAAGGAAGTACCACGACTGTCATCCTTTGGGCACATCCCTGGAGAAAGTTTTTTTTTTAATTGGTGTGTTGGAAAAGCTTATCCCGTATGCCCTTCTGATACTAAGCCAATAATGAATGTGCACAGTTCCTCTTGGCCGGAAACAGAGTGGTCACCCACCTACCTGGGTCCTTCAAACTGGCTATCGGTTTAGTCCTTGCTTCTGCCTTGAGCGCCATTATCCTTTTAGAGCTTGTATCAAGGGATCAACACACATCCCTGCACTAATTGAAAGTACAGTACTCGTGTCTTGCCTTTTCGCATGACCCCTAAGATCCACTGGCCCCTTAAATTCGGACCAGAGATCTTGGGGGTTCGTTGCTGTTCCTCCGTCCCCACCCCTCCGCACTTCCTTGCTCCTGTCTGCGTGAGGGGAGGGAGGAAAAAGGGGGACAAAAGAATAAAGGCTTACCTCCCGGTGCAGGTGGAAGCTGCTCCGACCCCCGTCACTTCCTGGTTCCTTCTCTTAAAGGGGCGGGAGGCAAAAAACAACAACAAAAAGAAGCGAGGAGAGCCCGGCACATCCGCATCAAGCAATTTTCACCTCCCAAGAGCAGGTACCTGAAAAGTGCACTGGGTCGCGCTTAGGTGGGCGGGGTCGCACTTAATTTCCTGTAAACTCCGGAGCTGGTGGGGAAACATTTTTAAGCTCCGGAGCTGGGAGCCATTTGCCCAGGAGTTTAGGGGTTGTGTATAAATGCCCTAAAATGGGGGGAAACACCACTTATTTTGCTCATGTCTACATCAGGTATCACATGGAGGACTCATCCATTTGGGGCTTAGCGCTCCACAGTTCCAAATCTGGCCTTGGCATTTTATTTTATTTTATTTTAGTGTATTTTATTTTATTTTATTTTTTACCCCACCTTTCTCCTTGGAAAAGGAACCAAAGTGGCTTACAGAAATGAGGGATGAGTTGAAGGACCAAGTCACAGGTGTATCCTTCTGTATACATTTTTTTTTTGGAAAAAGGATCAAAAGTGTGTCACAGAGGTCACCATTTGTTTGTCTGCATTCTTTCCAATCAGAAAGATTGAGCAGCTTTTTTAAAAAAGATACACACTTAAAGGGATCACAGGGAAGGTTAGAAAGCAATGCAACTCCTACTGAAGGGGAAAACATCTCTAAAAAGGATCCTTCCAAAATAATCTAGAACTGCATACTTGTCCGTGAATAAGAAAAAGAAATAGGAAAAGTTGTGGTGCTTCAAATAAAACTCCCTGGTTTTTCCTTAGATTTATCCTTTGGACTATTTTTAAGCCTGCCTGGATATCCTTCTGGCCTCCTCTAAGCCTCCAAGCCTCTTGAGTGAAGCCTGATTATTAAGCTTCACCAGTCAAAGATAATTATTCATTGGTGAAAGTCCATGGAAAATTTGTCCTTCCCATCTTCTCCTATAGGATGGTCTCCTTTCGTTCCCAGGGGACTCTCTAAGGGCAGGAGCAGCCAGCCCTAATCATGAAACTTACAAGAATGAATATACATGTACAGCTGTTGTTGCGCCTACCAGCTGGTCATTTTTTTTAATCACGTAACAAACGATCATCTTTTCCTGGTGTCCATTCATGTATTAACAAATTACATCCCCCCTTGGGGTTATCCGTTTGAATGTAACTCAGGTCAGCAGGATACGAACCAAGGAATAATATGTTTCTTTCTGGCAGCCCTTTAGAGGCTGGTATTGTAATATTGGGAGGGCAGTATAAAACCCTTTTGGGTTTTAGCATGAACTTGACAGAGCTACCCACGATATCACACCCTATCTCCCAGATAGGTTTGTCCATTCGGACTTAAACCTGCCATAGGGCACATTCCCCTCCTAAATAATGTTTATGGACACAGAGAGAACTAAAGGAGACTTCCACACAACTGATATTCCAATTTGTAGATGTTTTTTTCTTTCTTCTTTTCTTATCCAGTTACATTACTTGACAACACTGGGCCATTCCAACTCGGATCTTCAGTTATGGTTGGTGTTTGAGGTAGTTGAGCAGCACCGGAGGGATATCTAGGTGATCCACGGCATGCGGTCGGTTCACCAGCTTTAAGAACTTCCTGATGGCGAGTCTGCATTGAGACATCAACGATTTAGGGATCGCTGGAGATGGGGTGGAAGGAGAGAAAAGGAAACCATGAATCCTAAATGATCATCCTAATAGGATTTCAAATGACACGTTTTTTCCGAAGTGCGATGCGTCAGTTGTAAGCAAACAGAAGAGACAGGAGCTAAATAAATAAATAAATAAATAAATAAATAAATAAATAAATAAATGGAAAGGATTTTGGAGGCACTGGCATTAGCAGGAGCTCTTAATGCAGCTATTTGAGCAGCCACTGGAGTCCACTGTCCACATCTGGACCCATTCCTATTAGCAAATAAGGAGAGGGTCTTTTGTATAGTTTGTGTCTCTTAATTGCTCATTCCACTGCTGTTGAACTTCAAAGCCAGCTCCCTCCACCATTCTTTAGAAGATTTGTTGTCCAAATCCTTCACCACCTTTGTTGCCTGCCTCTTGACACCTTCTAGTTTGTCCGTATCTTTCTTAAACTGGGTTATCCAGGGACTGGACACCGTGGAGGTGAAGTCCAACCAAGCACCATTCCTTCTGTTGACCAAGACACTATACTCCTGCTGATACAACTTGGAATCACATTAGCCTTATTTGCTGCTACATCACACTTTTGGCTCATGCTGTCTTCCATGACCTCCTATATCCTTTTCACACAATTGCTGCCAAGCCAGGCATCACCCATTCCCTCTTTCTACATCTCATAATGACTGCCTAAACATAGAACTCTATTGCTATCCCTGCTGAAATTAATTTTCTTTCTTCTGGGCCACTAAAGCTATCCATTTATATTAATATTCTAACTGGTATTCCTAAATCCAGCTGTGTTCTCAAGTAGAGTCAACCGTACGAATTCAGGAAACATATCCATGTGTTGAGCTGCCTAGATGCCCCAAGCACATCCGATCTCGCCTGATTTCGGAAGCTAAGCAGGGTCGGCCCTTGTTAGTACTTGGATGGGAGACCACCAGGGAATACCAGGTGCTGTAGGGGAACTGGAGTAGGAACTGGCAAGCCACTCCAGTATTCCTGCCAAGAAAACTCCATGGACATGGGGTCACAAAGGGTCGGTCACGACTGTAACAGCACAACACATCCATGTGTTGAGCTTCCAAGCCCTCGTTAATTCAGTTGGTCTATTTCCCACTGTATTTATCCACTGTATTTAGCTCTACAAGTCTCTGTTAATTGATAAGTTCTAGCACTGAAGTGATACAGACGTGCTGGGAAAATCACAAGGAGCTTCCTGACACCTTGATGACCAACACACTTTAAGCTGATCTGGATTTCAGCTTGCTTTATTGCTTACCCTCACTTTCCCTTCTGAAAGGAGTTTATTCAACCCTGTACATAGGAATAAGAGTGAATTCAATGGGGCCTCTGAGTACATCAGTTTACAGCTGTGCTGCTGCGCGTCCCGTGCAAAGATAACTGGCAGGTGCAGAACTTAGAAATAACACACTGGATTCCATTCATTAATATCAAAACCATTCCTTTCCCACCATGTAGGAAGATACGCCAGCAGATGTATTTAATGTTTGAATGGTGACATCTCTAATTTCCAAAGCATTGTTTTCTAAACAATTAGAGGCATCCTTCAGGTTTAGCACAAAAGAAATCCTTTTGACCTTAACTCTCCAAATCTCATGCATTATTTCTGCTCTCTATAAAGAGACTGACTAACTCACTGACTGGCTGATTGATTTCCTGGCTGGATAGCTCAGTGGTTTAAGTCACTGGCTGCAGGGCCGGAGGTTGGGAGTCTGATTCCCCCCCCCCCGTCCCTCTTGTGGGCACATCCAGCCTGGGTGGCCTTGGTCAAGCTGCACAGGCCCAGGGCACCCCTGGAAGAAGAGAATGGGGAACCATTTTTGAGTGCTCTCTACCTGGAAAACCCTGTTAAAAAAAGAGCCACTGTAAGTCAGAGTTGACTTAAAGGCACATTATCATTAAAAAGAACATCCAACATCAAAATAATAAAAAAAAACATTGACTGGCCTCTTTCCATATGAACCTACCTGGCAATTAAGATCTAGCCAGGGGGCCCTCCTGAAAGAGCCATCCCTCAAGGAGGTGAACGAGATGGCTTGTAGGAACAGGGCCTTTTCGGCAGCTGCCCCCAGACTATGGAACGCCCTCCCAAGTGAGATCCGCCTAGTGCCAAGACAGATAACATTCCAGTTTTTGAAGTTTTTAAACTGACATAGATTGTGGGTCCTGGGGGCAATTTTAGTGTTTTGTGTTTACATGTTTTTATTGTTTTTCATTGTCCTTTGCCTTTTTAATGTTTTAACTGTTTTAACTGTTCATTTTAATTATAAGCCACCCAGAGACCTTTGGGTAGTGGGCGGCATAGAAGTTGTATAAATAAATAAATAAATAACATAACATAACATAGCATAACAAATACAAGTTTTAACCTAAAAGCTTAAGTATCTGCTAAATATCCATACAGTGTATATTCCTGTCCCCAATATTGTCATGTTGTTGTTTTTTGATAGCTCTGATAATGTTGTTTCTGAAATCTGCAATGGCTTATAATACAGTGTGAAATCTTTTCCTGTTGTTCCCAAAAGCCTATCATCATCATCATCATCATCACTGAAGACCACGAATTACCTCTCTCTCTGGCCAACAAATCTCGCGCCTGGGAATTTGCAGAGGTCAGGTCTAAGGCAATACCCGGCAAGAATACGTTGGCTCCGAAATCAAAGAGGAGCTGGATAAATTCTGCTCCACAGCTGTGCCTTAAGCAGATTTCAAGAAGCGTCTTAGGAGCTTTGATTCGGGAAACCATTTTCTCGTCATTGCAGTTGTAGTTGGGATCTGCGCCGTGGAGAAGAAGGAGCCTGAAACACTCCAGGTGGCCGTACACGGCAGACAGGTACAAGGGTCCTGAGCAGGCCACGGAGTTGGCGGCCCATTCGGGGAGCCGTGCCTTGACGTTGACCTCTGCCCCGTGCTCCAAGAGTTCCTTCAGGATCTCCACGTCTCCGTCCCTGGCGGCCGTCAGCAGCGGGGTGCAGTTGTTGTGGATGCTTCCGGAAGGATTGGCCCCGGCGTCCAAGAGGGCCTTGACGCAATCGAGGTGGCCATTGTTGACGGCTGTGAACAGCGGGGTCTGGGCCTTCACGTCCAGACTGTCCACGTCCGCTCCGTGGGCCAAGAGGACCTCAACGCACCTCACGTGGCCCTTGGAGGCCGCCAGGCGGAGGGGAGTCCCCGGCACCCCCCAGCCGCTCCGGCTGTTGATAAACCGTTTGTACCTGTCTTGGCGCAGCAGTTGGTCCAGGAGCTGATGATTATCCTGCGACACGGCCAGCTTCAACGCCTGCCTTTCCTCCTCGCCTTCTTCATCTTCTCTGGGTTGAAGCAAGGAGAAGATCTTGGTGATATCCAGCAAACTCATCTTTCTTGGTCCCTTGAGCGTGATTTTCATCATGGACTTGTCTGGTGATGGAAAGCTACCAAGCAGGAAGACACAAGCAGTGGGGGGGGGGAGCAAACTCAATGCTAAGGATCGTTAGGAAGGGTATAGAAAATAAGTCAGCAAATGTCATTTTGTCTCTTTATAAATCTATGGTGAGGCCCCATCTGGAGTTTAGGCCTCTGGCTGTGGAGCCAGAGGTTGGGAGTTCAATTCCCTACTGGGGCTCCTTGACAGGAGGGGGACTTGATTATTTTACACAGCGTCCCTTCCAGCTCTGCAGTTCAAAGGCTATAGTTAATATTCATGCTCCCAGATTTATTTATTGATTTTTAATCTGTAAAAGACATGTGGGCTTTGGGATTTGGGTGTGTGTGTGTGTGTGTGTGTGTGTGTGTGTGTGTGTGTGTGTGTGTGTGTGTGTGTGTGTGTGTGTGTGTGTGTGTGTGTGTGTGTGTGTGTGTGTGTGTGTGTGTGTGTGTGAAGTGTACATTTGGTAGAGGGACATAATTCATATTCCTGGGTTCATTTTTGAGAAAGGGAAGCCCCAACGAAGTGCATTGTTTGCATTTTTTGCAAAGAGGAATGCCGGAGGGCCACCTGCCCCCCCTGACTGTGACACTCAGCAAGCCTGTGGGGGAGGGGTAGCTAAGGAATGTCCCACGCATTCCAACTTGGAAGGACCCACTTCTTCTGAAAGGCTACTGCCTGCTGCCTGTCCAACTCCTCTCAAGCTCCAGCTGCTGACCTGGAAGGAAAGGGGGGGGCAGCACCTGTATTGCTGAAACCCAACCTTGATCTGGATTCCAATTTTTAGAGAATTTCAAGGGGATACCATTTCATTCTGGGGTTTTTGATGGTGACGGTGGCTGCAGCTGTTGCTTTTTATTTTTCAATCAAGTTGAACAACAGATTTCCCCCCAGGCTTTGGCGATGTTGCTGTTTGGGAGTGGAAGTCCCCAAATATTGCTACCCATCAGGGCCCCTGTGACAGGGCTGATTCTATGAGCCAAAAGATAAGTCACATTCATGTCTCTATTTATGTTGCATATTCCATAACACAACACCCAGTTGTGTCAAACCTCTTTCTCCCCTCAGGTCTGACAAATGCATGCACATAACTGGGAACTGTCGCAACTGGAACCAGCATATGGCATCTCGGAGTGGATGCAGGCCCTATTGGGGATGGGGGTGGGGGTGGGGGGAAAATGTGCCCCTGCCAGTGGGGTCTGCTTGGAACTGAGACATTTGGTTTGATTTAATAGAAACCCAAGATTCACCAGTCCGAGCTTGGCGCCAAAAGGGATACAGGTTTACACTTAAAAGACGCCTGATGCCAGGAATTGATCCTGAGCACCAAGCTCAAAACAAGCCCGTGGTCCTTTCACACGGAAAGTTCCTCCTCGATCACTCAGCGTCCTCCGTTCAGGAGGGCAATGCTGTCATAATGTTTGCTCCGGCTGTCGATGAATAAAGGAAGGGCCAACTTTGCAGATTCCGTTGCACAGGACTGAGATCGGCCAACTCAGAAGGGATTCCCTTTTTGCCGCCTGACCACCCTCCAGCTGGGCGTGTGTGCCATTCCGATTCTTAGGTGGGGAATTGACGCTTTGCCCTGTGGTCCACAGGGTATATACTGGCGCCGGTGGGCAGACACTGGAGGCAACAGACAAGGCTTGCACCCCCTTCCAGCATCTTATCCTGGATGGGAGGAAGGCCTTGCTTTCAGATGACGGCTGTCGGCATCTTGTGACCATCCTGGGTACCTCTTCCCTCCTACTTTTGAAGGTTTGCAGGGTGGCCAATGGCACACAAGATCCCCCTGACTACAGTTCCCAGAATCCCCCAACTGGCAGGGATGGGGAATTCTGGAATTTGTGGTTCACAAGAGTCAGGGTTTCTCCTCTCTGTGGTTGAAGGGTTCCCTCATGGTTTTCATGCTGCTGGCATTAAAACAGCCAAAACCAACCAAGGAATCAAAAGAAAATGTCCACACCACCTACTTTCTGGGTTAGTTGATTCCTGAGAGCAAAGTTTGTTTGTTTTTAAAGGAGGGAGGTTTGTTTAAAATTTGGGTGGGGGCTCTCCAAAGTGTGCGGAGCTATTGCTAGGCTTCTCTCCCCTCCCCTAACCCGTTCCCACGCGGAGTTGGTGGAGATTCGCGTGTCGGGAGCAGCGCGCACGTGTGAACCCGTTCCCAACGCCCGCGGGGCGATTCCTGGCGCGCGTTCGTGTGGATGGGGATGGGGTGGGGTGGGAGGGGGAGGCTGAAGCTGAGGCGACTCCGGGAGGTTACTCACGAGCTGGTGGCTGGCTGACCCGCCGGGCTGGCTGATGAAGCGCTCGGTTGAGCCCCGGAGGCTGGCGAGCGGCTGGCCCGTCGGAGGGGGGGGATGGGCGGCTGCGTCGCAGGCCGGCCTCTGTGAGGTCGTTGGGGACCCGCTAGGCGATGGCAGCGTCCCTTGGCCGGAGACAAGGAGAAAGAAACCAGGGCAGGCCCGTCGAGGCGGACAGCCGCAGGAGAAGCCAAGGCGAGCGCCTGCCCGGACGGGGCCAGCAGCACCGGCAGCAGCAGCAGCAGCTGCGCGCCTCAAATAGGGACCCCCGAGCTAAATTTAGTCCCCCAGCTCGGGCGTCTTATCTTGGGATTTCCATTCTGGGAAGGGGCCCTCCTGCCAAGAGGCCCGGCCGAAGGGCTGGTCCTGAGCTCCCAGGACGGATGGGGCCCAGTTCCTACCGTCCAGCCCCCTGTCTCCCCAAACCACCGGCTCTATGGTAGGGGCGCGTGGGGGCGACCGAAGCGGATCCCGGCGCAAAAAGAGGAACAAAGGAACACCCTGAAACCCCGTTTAATGCCCCCACGGACCCCTCTGCAGCTTCATGAACAGGGGGCTTTGCATGGCACACCCACGGAGGTCCGTTGCAGCTTCCCAGAAATATCCAGCTAGGCAACAATCAGTTTTTTTTCTCTCTCTTTTTTTCCCCCAGAGGTACAGTCTGCCGGCCTATCTGGAAGTCATAAAATTTAGGATCGACCTGCCAGGCGGTGTCCGTGTGGGGGGTTTGCTTTTTCTTCTTCTTCCAAAACGACCCTTCACCCTTCCTGGATATGTTATTCAGCCAAAGGAGAGAGGATGCTGATCCGATGCATTGATCCGTGGAGCCTCAACTCATCCGGATCTAGCTTCCAAGTTCTGATCAAGATGATGGTGGGAAAGTGTTTTTTTCCCCCGTTGCCTCCCTCCTCTCTCCCGCCGCCCCAGCCTCGCAAAGCCCAGGCGGCTGAAGAATCCATTGGGACCCAGAAGCTAGCCGGTTTGCGGGGAAGGACTGCTCCCACAAAACGAACCGCCAGTTTGCTCCTGGGGTCAAGACAAGCAAAGATCGAGGCGCTGCTTTGCACAAGAGACTAATTAATAATAATAATAATAATAATAATAATAATAATAATAATAATAATAATAATAATAATAATAATAATAATAATAATAATAATAATAATAATAATAAATTGTATTGCGCTCTGCACCAGAGCTTATTCCGGTTATCTGACATGCACTATCCCAACGGTATACAAACACAGTATTACAATATAAAATAACACTTATATGCTATTAAAAGTTCATTGATTAAAAGAGCACCGCGCCCGTATTCATGTTCCGCACGTGCGTGCTTTGGGATCAATCTCCCGCCCCCGCCCCCGCCCCCGGGGGAACCAATGGGAGGCGCGTGGAGGAGGAGAAGGTCAGGCTCAAGAGCCAACGGGAAGCCCCGGCGGGGCGCCCCCTGGAGCGGAGCGGGGTTTGTGGCAGGGCGCGTTGGAGGCTCAGGATCCCGCGGAGGGTGCGCGCAATCTCAGCACGCCGGGGCCGGGCTCCCTGGGGCTGGCTGGCTGGCGGGCGGGCTGGCTTCCAGTCCAGGGTCTGGAGGTGCAGCAGATGCCGTTGGAATCCACAGCAGGCCGTGGAAACTCCCTGGGGACACACAGAGGGGCTCCCCATTGCAGCCACTTCGCAGGGCGGTGGTGTATTCCCAGGGAAGAGGATGGCGAATTCTGTTGCTCCTTACGTGGAAGGTGGAATAGCTGTGTAGAATAAGAATGGATGGATGGATGGATGGATGGATGGTTGACTGGAAGGAAGGAAGGGAAAAGGTGATGATGATGGATAGAAGGAAGGAAGGAAGGAAGGAAGGAAAAAGGTGATGATGGTGGATAGAAGGAAGGAAGGAAGGAAGGAAGGAAGGAAGGAAGGAAGGAAGGAAGGAAGGAAGGGGGGAAAGGTGATGATAGATAGAAGGCAGGCAGGAAGTAAGGCAGGCAGGCGGCAGGCAGGCAGGAAGGGTGGAAGGATGGATGGATGGATGGATGGATGGATGGATGGATGGATGGATGGATGGATGGGTGGATGGATGGATGAATCAGCCAGCCAGCCAGCCAGCCAACCAACCAACCAACCAACCAACCAACCAACCAACTCATCCCTGCATAGAGGGATCATGTATATTGTAAGAGAACTGGGACCCATCAACTTTCTGTTATGCCTATACAGGAAGCTTTTCAAGGTCATCCGGTGGGCAGATTCAGGGAGTTGGAAGGGGCCTACAAGGCCACCACATCCAACCCCCTGTGCAAGGCAGGAATCCCACATCCCAGGAGCTCTGATGGATAGTTGTCTCAATTTCTCTTGCAGATTTCCAGTGTTGGGGCTGCTCAACACCTCCTGAGATGATCGGTTCCATTGTTGTGCTGCTCTATAACTGGTTAGGAAGTGTTAACTGAATTATCAGCCTAAATCTGGCTTCCTGTACCGTTAAGCTCATTTTGTTGTGTCACGTGGACTCTGGGATGATGATGATGATGGAGAACAGATCCTGCCCCTCCTCTGTAGGACCCTCTTTCAAGTATTTGAAAAGTGTTCTCCTGTTTCCCTTCGGTCTTCTTTTCCCAAGGCTATCTCAGAACCCACATGCAAGGCCCAGTGATTCTTCCTAGCCAGAGTAGACCGGTTGAACCAATGGAATGAATGAAACACAAGTGTCGGCACAACTTTCACCGGTGGGACTTCCTGACCAGTAGAAGCTCAAGAGGAGACAGGTTAGACATGTTTGTGGAGCAGAACTAAAATGGGAATGTAGGCCCGCTTTCCCCAATGGTGAATTACCACCACCACCCCTTTGTCCCACAGCCAGCAGCCAAAGGGGATTATGGTCATTGTAGTCCAGCCCACCTGGAGCATACCGGGGTTGCTAGAGACCATGGGCAGGAAAGACCTCTTATATCCTCTGTTCATGGATAGATTGCAATGACCAAGTGTCGGTTATTCTTAGATTTGTGTCCCTAACACCATCTGCTCTTGAGTACTGCTCTAGTGCTTTTTGGGAAGATCAAAGATGTGCACACAGGTGCCCGGGTACGTGTTTTTGGCTGCGTCGTTTAGCAGGGAGAGGGCCACAGAAAATGAGTTTTTCTAAGGACACACGGAAAATTTAGATGTTAGGCGGCTTTCGTTGCAGTTCTTTCCAAAGGACCCACAAGGGTGGCGGGCCCCAGGTTGATTTTTTAAAAAGCAAGCGAAGAAGCAACTCTTGAGAGGGCTGGCGGTGGCTGAGCACCATGCAGGAGGGGACCCGGGAGGCTTAGAAAAGGCAATCTGGGGGCTTAGAACAGACGGAGTCTGGGAAGTTGGCGGGATGTGTTATCTGACAGTTTGAAGAGGCTTCCCTGGAGTTTAGGAGCAACTGACAAGCAGCAACCTAACTTGGTCATGCCAGGAAGATGTCCTTAGATAACAGAGAAGGAGAGAGAGAGAGAAGGAGGTCCATGGACTGGATCATTTTGTGTTTATTTACACAAGAGGTGGGGACCAGTTACTTCCTGATCAGCCCATGGGATGGCCTGGGAGCTGGCGTCCCACAAAGGAGCTCCCTGCATCTTTGAGCAGGCTAAGTTTGGGGAGATGCCACCCCCTTACAAAGCTACACGTGCATCAGCAGCGCCATCTGGGCAATGGGGTAAAGGTCCAAGCTGCCACCCCCACAAAATGCTAAATGAGCAGAAGATATATGCTTTTTGTAGTAGCCCAAGAACCAAGCCATTAAAAACAAGTTCTCTAACCTAGCACTGACCCAGGAAATCAAATGAGAGATGCCATGTGTTTTTTAAAAAAACTGAAGGCTTTAATTCTTTTTCCTTTTTGGTAATAAAAATGTAATACAAATTAAACTGTCCATAACACTTGCAACCAGATGTAGAAAGAAAACAACACTGGTTTCTAAAGAGTAGAAACAATGCTTTCTCTTCCCCCCCATCTCTATTTTTAGCAGTGAAACTTGAGTCAGGCCATGAATTTAAGGGGATATAGAGAGATATCTAGGGAATCAGTAATCACATTTCTAGATAGCTATATTTTAAGACAAAAACCGCCAGCAAACTTACAAAACATTAATATTAGACACAATCTTACCTGTATTTATATGTTTTTGCAAAAAGAGAACAGAACATTTTTATACTCATTTTCATATATTGTCAGGTCCAGTGCTACATCAATGCAACACCACACAACCCAGGAAATACACCAAGACAAAGAGACATGTATTTTTGCATATTGTGCAGAAACCTGTCAACGGGGGGAAAGCTACTATCAGAATTCAGTCCGCTGCAGGGCGCATTCATGAGCAGCCCATAATTTTACAGGTGTTTGGATGTTGGGAGGAAAAGCCAACCAGTCCAGATGGTGGTGGCTGACGGCAGGGTTTCGCTCTCCATTCCCAAGATCTACTGGAAGATGGATGAGAAACACGACAGCCACCTCCTTGATGGACCTCTTGGCTCTCTAGGCAGGTGATCTCCCTGAAAGGTGGAGCCACCAAGCAAGGAGAAGGGTTCAAAATCAGCATGTTCTCACTCCCTGGCCCTCCCAATGTCAAATTAGGTCTTCATCTCCCAGAAGGTCGGGCCACCATGGCCACAAACAGTCATGAGGTCCAAAAGCATCGAGAACCTCCATGCCAAAGCCACGCCGAACAGCGACACGGACACCAGCCCACCACCATGGGGCCAGAGGTTCGTGCCCTCTCCAACGTGGGTAGAGACTTCTTGGCACAGAGGCTCCCTGCAGGTAGTTAGTCAAGACCCACAGTCTCTGGGAATTTCTACTTCTCAACGTTCCTGCCCAAGACGCTTACTCAAAGAAATCCCTACGAGTCCTCAAGTTCTATGACACTGTCTTCTTTGACAACAAAGTAACAGAAAAAAACAGGGAAAAGTCTACCAGCATGGTGACAAGTATCTTCCAACAGTGCAACAAGGAATGCTTGCCCTTCAAACTGATGAGTAACAATGAGTAATTCCTTGTTTAAAAAAGACACACACAGAGAGCTTCCCAAGTGCTGGTTCAACGTAACAAGCAGGATGAACGGAATTCACGGTCCAAATCCCTGTTGCTTCGTGTTGGCATACTTGGGTAAGCCAGTGGATCACTGGATATGTGGTGAGACAACTCCTCTGTGTGTTTCCTTGATTCAAATGGGCCGACTTTAAGTGCAACTTGCTGCACTCAAGTAAGTTGCAATGAAGAGGAAGGTCTATTTGAACCAATGCAGCGTATGGAGGGGTGTGTGACTCATCCAATACTCTACTGCAGGCATGTCCACACTTTGGCCCTCCAGATGTTTTGGACAGAAACTCCCACTGGCATTCTAAGCTTAGAATTCTGGGAGCTGAGCTCCAAAACATCAGGAGGGCCCAAGTTTGGACATGCCTGCTCTACCGTGACTTACTACATTAAACCGCAAGTTTCTGACCATGGTCTTACATCGTGGCTTAACAGTAAGCCTTCCCAATCTGAACGGGGTCTGGAATAACGAATCAAGACTCACAGGGTCCCACACGACCTCCATCTTTATGGGGCAGTTAGGCCATGGGGTTAAGGTTTAGTTAACCAGCCACCCCTATGAGTGCAGAGTTTAAGGGTGTCAATGAGTGTGTCACCAGGATCCACAAGGTGGCCACAGACAGCTGTTGGCCGTGTCAGGGCCGTGTCGGTTTGCAAGGAGGGTCCCGCCACCGCCGGACCTGTGCTTCGGGCATCATGTGGGTCGGGCAGCTCTTTAACAAAGCTCCACGAAACAAACATCGCTAGTGTAATTCTCCTCTTCAAGAGAGCTTCAGAAAAGACGCCCAGGGAGAAGATGGCACTTCAAGAAATACACAAGACCGGAGAGATCCACCCCCTGCGTTGCTCCCAAATAGAATCGGAGGACGGCAAAAACCTCCCAGATGATGGTGGCTTTTTAAAACATGAGTTTGGGTTTTCCACTCCAACCGGTTCCTAAAACAGTCCTCTCCAGCACCTGGTGCCTTCCAGGTTTGCATGGACTACTACAACACCCATGACTCCCAACTTGGACAGCCAGCCTGGCGCCCGTCTGTGTAAATCCAGAGGGAGACCAAGTCAGGGACGAGAGATGCCTTTCATGTATACGAGCGCTGGTCCTCCAGCCATTATTTTTAGCAGCAGGTAAGAATCTGAACAAAAGGAACTCTTGCTGGGCGCCAC
The DNA here is from genome assembly GCA_029282475.1 of Phrynocephalus forsythii. NCBI lineage: Eukaryota > Metazoa > Chordata > Lepidosauria > Squamata > Agamidae > Phrynocephalus > Phrynocephalus forsythii. The sequence goes on from JAPFRF010000015.1 coordinate 2,355,998, forward strand.
AGCGGGAGGCCAATTATACCAGATGCCGGCGGCCCAAGGGCATACGCACCATGGCGCTTTCCAGCTTGCTTTTGTTTTTTGTTCGTTTTGATGCAGAAAACAGCAGCTCGTTAATAGACAAAAGACGCGGCCGCCAGGGAACGGAGCCACGCGACACAGTCCAAAGAGAGAACATTTCTCCTCTGTAAATGGGCCAAACTTGGGCAGAAAGGGTCCAAGACTTTCCTATCTATGCAGACTTTCAACATTGAGTTTCTCACTTGCCGGCGTGAAGCAGAAACCAGCTGGCAGTGGCCTCATCCCGACCGCGGGGTTCCACGGGGAGTCGGCAGGTTCCATCGACGGGAGGCGTCCTCAGCCGTCGACTTCACAGGTCAACTCAAGTTGGGACTGGCACGTGGAGGGAGGCCTTTAAAGCTGTTCTTCCTCCGCTGCGGCCCGCCTTCAGGATCTCCCCGGGCGAACAGCTGGTGAATCGTGTCCGTTGGTCAAGGAATGTGGATGTGTGGGTAGAGGCTAAACCCCAGAGAAGCCGGGAAGGTGCGTTCATATTCAAGGCGAGCTCCCGGGAGGCTTTCTTTCTTTCTTATTATGGGCCGCCATTGATGGGACCACGGCAAGAGGCGGAACGTTACAAGATCCACTTATCCGGTGGCTATAGGTAGGACATGATGCCCTTTGGCAGAAACAGCTTGCAGCTCTCTATGTCCATCTGATCAGAAGTAAGCCGCCGCCACCACCACCACCGAATGAAGGGGACGTCTACAGGGATTGCAATCCTGATGAAGCCAGAATTACACACGGGCCCAGATAAAAAGCTTGGTTCGAGCTACAAGTCGTGCCAAATGAATCCCTGCTGCAACCGATCCAGGAAAAAGGTGACGTCCCTTTCCCACGCAAGGCCGGTTAACGCGACGCTTTCCTTCTCGGCCTCTCCCGAACAGAGCATGTCCCTTAAAAGTCTGTTCTGGAGGGTTTTCTTGGTCCTTTGAGGCAGATACGGAGAGCGGGGAGGTCCTGGGGCAGAAGACGACGGCTAACTTGCCTTTAGAGGAATGAAACTACCCAGCATGCATGGGTTCTTATTTTCAGTGTGCGTGACTAATAAGTTAACACATTTGGCTGGGCATTTCCCTGCTGGCAGTTGTACATGCGCACATGCTGATTGCACCTTGCCCGTCGCGAGCCCGTGCTTGTTAAAATAATAGGATTCTCTCGGGTGATTGTCCCTTTCCCCTCCACATTTTTATTTCTTGCTTTTTTGAACCGGCAGGATCGAAAGCAAGGAAAGGTAGACCAGGCAGGCCAAGGGCCCTTCTGTCTTCCGCTGAGCGGAAAACAGCTCACCAGAGTCCGATTGAAGCAAAAAGAGAAAATACTGAACATGCCAGAGTGCCTGTAGACGACAGAAAAGCCAAGGCCGCCATCTCTAATGTCACTTTGCCTCCGGCCACCACACCCTTCAGCACCTTTTAACAGCGACGGAATGTTAACAGCCTGCAAGGCGACGACGAACAGGTTCAGGACAATTTTGTTTTGTTGTTTTAAAAAAAAATCAGTTCCAAAACACAACTTCCACACACTCCACATTACAATCGCACCACACAGCTACCACATTGCAAATGGGTGGACAAAGATTTCATCAACGCTTAGAAAGAAAGAAAGAAAGAAAGAAAGAAAGAAAGAAAGAAAGAAAGAAAGAAAGAAAGAAAGAAAGAAAGAAAGAAAGAAGGAAGGAAGGAAGGAAGGAAGGAAGGAAGGAAGAAAGAAAGGCACAGCTATGTCAGAAAACAAAAATATATAGTCTTCAACCCTGGGTGGTCCCAGTGTGGAGCCTCCATGCGAGACAATACAAGATAGCCGGGAAAAAAAGGGAAAAAAAGGCTACATTTAAAAGGTTCTGGTCTTTGTTCCTTTTGTCGTGACCTTCCCTTCCCTGTTTTCCATGCCAGGTCTCCAATTTGGTGTGGTTTCTTTAAAAAAATGGTCCCTTATCAATAGAAAGTCACTGTCCTCAGAGGCTACAAAGAACAGCCACCGGATGGAAGTAGAGCACCTTAAGGTCTGCAGGCTGGTTTGTTCCCCCCCCCCCCTCCGTGGCAGTCACCAACCCTGTGCCATCTCTGCCCGGCTCCCCCAAAAAAACTCCCCCTCCAACAACTTCCTGCTGCTGCTGCCCTTTCAAAACACAGAACGACAACACTTTAGCCCTCCATCGTGGGAGAGGGGCCAGGCCTGGCACGGGGCGATAGCTCTCGCATGCTTTATTACCAGTTCTCTTTGGCCTTCACAGACAGAGTTCAAGGTCCTTCAGGGGTCCTGGAGGTGTCCCTCCAGAGCCTCGCGCTGGGTGGCCCCACCGGAGGCAGGGCTGTGGCCCATGGGGCCGTCGAGGGAACGGGCTGCCGGGCCAATCTTCAACACCTGTGGCCGATCGGGTCCATCCCTGACCATCCCGGCGAGAGTGCCGTTGGCCAGCCGGGCGGGGGCCTCCTCGCCTTCGTAATCCTGGGGTGTTTTGAGCATGGGGGACTCGGAAGGGCAGGTGGAAGTGGCGGCCATCTTGGACAGGGAGGGGAGTCTCGTCCGGCAGGCGTCCATCGAGGGGAGGCAGCTTCTGTGTCGGCAGGAAGGAATCCGTTTTTAGGTTCCAACATTCGTGATACGAACAGGAGAGGGGTTTTAAAGACAGGAGCAACTTTACTAGTCGTCCTGCAAGAGCTACATAGGAAGGGCTGATAGGGTAGACATAAAACGGCGCTCTCACACCTAATCAGTGCTGGCGAATCATGGGAATTTTTCAACTAACTTTGTCCCGTCCTGGTAGACTGGCAGAAATGACAAAACACCAGTGTTTTATGCTATCCATGGCACACCAGGCTGATTGAGTTATTGTGATGGATGCCTAAGGACCTCCTCCGGGTTGGAGAGAGAGGCAGGAGATCTCTCCATGCCATTTGCGGGGAATCGTAAGCAGGGGAAGACCTCTGCTTGGGAAGACCCTGAAGCAAATGGGGAGCCACCGCTGTGTGAGATGGAATGCTGGACTGGATGGGCTGTGGCCTGTCCCAGCAAGGCTGTGCTTAGGTTCTTAGGTTCTTAATAGAACTTCCAAGGAGTTGCAACCACACACTTGGCTTTGCTCCCGGTCAAGGATTAGGGAGACTCAAGGGGGAAGAACAAGTTTTGCTGAAGAAGGATCAGCATGGCTTCTGTACATGGGACGGGTGGCCTGTGCAGCCCCATTTAAATTCTGCATGTCAAATGAACACTAGGATGATGTAGGCATCAAACGTGGAACGAAAAACACCTGCCTAGGATCAGGATTAGTAAAGACAGGCTTGAACCACAGTTCGGCGGTTCATTCCCGTTCATAACGTGGCAGCACAGGAGCTGCTGCTCCCCTCCCTGGGCTCCATCAGCCGCTCCCCAGGCCCAGTGTGCTGGCTTGCTCCATCTCGTGGCGCAGTGGTTCAATGCCTGTCCTGCAGGTAAAACGGTGCTCACAGCCTGGGGTTCAATCCCAGGTAGCTGGCTCAGGGTTGACTCAGCCTTCCATCCTTCTGAAGTCAGTAAAATGAATCCCCAGCTTGCTGGGGGGGCAATGTAATTAAAAACTGTAAACTGCCCAGAGACTACTTAAAGTGGTATGGGGTGGTATATAAGCAGAAGAAGAAGCAGAACCTCCTCGACTGATCTCCCAGTCCAGGCAACAGCTCAGGACTCCTCTGACCCTCTCCTCTTGGCTGGTCTCCCACTTGGGACAAAAGGACGGGGAAGAAAAGCCTGTGCTCTTGCTTGTGACTGGGAGATTAGCCTAGAGAGGGTGGAGGAAGGAAGGAAGCCAGCTGGGCCTGGTGAGTGGCGGATGGGCTGAGGAGGCGGGGCTTGGGAGCAGCAGCACCTCCGCTGCCCACCTTTATGAACTGGGACGAACCTCCAAACTGAGGTTCGCGCCCATCTCTAGAAATCAGTTCACGAATCGGAAAGCAGGCAGTAAGAATATGCAGCTGTTTCCCCCCCAAAGGAAGGGAAGGGTCCCAGTGCAAAACAACTCTGCCTCCTAGATCAAAGCAGCTCCATCATCCTATCTCAGAGTAACAGCATTAGATTTATTCTCTCTCTCTCTCTCTCTCTCTCTCTCTCTGAACATTGTCCTGCTTTTGCACTACTCACGTTTTCTAGCTCGGTGGCAACATCTTCCAGCTCCAACTTCTGCCTGAAGCATCCAAGGAGGTGATCCAATACGCTCTGCTTAGGGTGCATCCCTTTATCAAAACGGTTGTACATGCCACACCAGAACCTGAAGGGTGAAAAAGAACAACGGAGATAAATTGAGGAGGAAGGAGTATATTTTGGTACTGACTGCTCTGTTGGTTCCATTTGCTTTTACAAAGGCTTGCCAAAAAAATAAAAATAAAATGCCCGTCATGTTCTAGATACACAGCAGCCCCAGATATACAACTTCCTTTCAAAATCTGCAGAAGCACCCAGGATTCCTGATGGGACGCTGGGCTCTGGGTCCTACAGCCAGAAGGGTCGAGGGTGCGGCTATGAGAAGCTGCCTTTTCACCCACCCACCCAAAAAACCCTAGTCTTAAAGCAGAGCAATATAGCAAAATGTAGCCACAAACTTAGAGGTGCAATTTTAACATGCAGTTATGGTGAGACCATACCTTGGTGCTAGCATTTCTCCAATTAAAACTATCAGGTCAGGGTGAAAAATCCCTTCTCTATCAGGTCCAAGGTTGTTTTTGGTTCAAACTCCTAACTGAATAGACCTGTGCCTCATTTGAAGAAGCACACAACCCCAGTGACAATGCATGCCTCAAATCTAAAAATTATTAACAGATGACTGGCTTAATATTGAATGAAACAATGAAGAGTTAAAAAAACTCTCCTTTTTTTAAATTAAAGAAAGCCAAGAATCACCCACGTTCCTCAAAGTCTCTCTCTGTTGCCTGTGAGAGGCTCCCTTTTCCTGTCTTCTGAATCTGCAGCAACTTACTGGAAGCTGAAAGGGAGCGTGTTGGGCCAGAGCTCCTGGTAAGCTGTGAAGCCCTTGTAGAGTGGGTTTCGGAACTCTGCCTTCTTCTGGAGGAGGAACGGCCACAGGGAGTGCGTCTTCTCAAAGATTCTGCCGGGCGGGGAAAAAACAAACAAGGACAACGCTCGGTCAAGATCGTTACCGGGTGGCCTTCGGATTCAGAGCTTTGCCCACGGCATCCAACCCCCTCTGGCCCCAAGGACGGGGATCACCCGACCCATGGCTTGAGTGTGGGGCCCGTCCTTCCCATTCTGTGGGGCCCCAAGCTCCCTTCTTTAAAAGAGGTCCTGAATGCCCCCACACACAGAGGACATGATGTCCCTTCTTCAGAAATCCTGCTCCTCATTTGGTTTTAACCCTTCCAACCATTTCTCTGCTGGCCAAACTGGGTGTCTCTCCCACCGATGCATCCCTGCCTTTTGCCGATGTGGGGCCCATTCAGATCCGGGAAAAAAAAACCCACCACTTTAAGACAATAAAAAAGGACATATACACTACGATGCACTATCCTTATACCACCTTGCACTTTATATATTTTTATGTTTTCCCCTTCTATCCACTGCCATCCTCCACTTCCCATCTTTTCCTTTTTTTCAATTCACGCCACCCTACTTCTCTCCAGAGGTATAGCGAGTCTTCTTTTGGCATATGCCCCCCCCCATTTCTATCGGAAATGCATTCCGTATGTCCTGAAAATCATCATCATCATCATCATCATCATCATCATCATCATCATCATCATCATCATCATCATCATCATCATCATCATCATCCTGCATTCTTCTCCGAACTGTCACACCACAAGCCGTTAACTGCCACGTTCCACCTCTCTCCAGACCGCTCTTCCATGACAACAAAAAACTGCTGGGCCACCCCCGCTCACTTGAGATCTTCCCGGTCCTTGTGGCAGGTGCCCAGGAAATTGCCGAACTGGCAAGAATAGACGTGGTCATGGATCTCGAGAAGGAAGCGCTCGTTGAAGTCAAAGGCGCAGGGGAACTGTTGCAGGAGCTGCCAGGTGCATTCAAGGAACTGGGTGAAGACGGGGGACACTTCCTTGGGGTCCCCCTCCAGGTGGCCACACCTGTGGAGGAGGAGGAGGAGGAGGAGGAGGAGGAGGAGGAGGAGGAGGAGGAGGAGGAGGAGGAGGAGGAGGAGGAGGAGGAGGGAGGGGGAGGAGGAGGAGGGAGGAGGAGGAGGAGGGGAGGGGGAGGGAGGAGGAGGAGGAGGAGGAGGAGGAGGAGGAGGAGGAGGAGGAGGAGGAGGAGGAGGAGGAGAATGGTTAGGGTTTGAAGAAAAGATTGACAGGCACAAGGATCTGGGATGGACTTTCATCCCTCAGCCAACTGAATTGGGGATGTAGACAATTGATACAATCCCCTCCATTCAAGAGATGTGCGTGTGTTGGGAACAGCAACCGGGCATTTAGCCAACATGTCCAGAATTCTTATTACAGCAGTGAAAGCATAATGGCCATTGGCTGCAGAGCGTTGTGAGTTGGAGTTGCAGAGCCCGAGGCCGGGACTTTAGCTCCTCACCGGGCCTTCTGGGAGAAAGAGACAGCTCCTGGAGCCTTGGGCAAGTGGTCTAAGTTCTAGTCTAGGGGTCCCCATCCTGGCAGGTCACCCAGGTGTTCTTGGACCAGGATTCCACGAACCCTGGCTAGCGCAGCTGGTGGGCAAAAGCTTCTGGGGGCTGCAGTCCAAGAACACCTGGATCGTACGGGTTTGGGAGCCGTAGACGGAGGGCCTGGCAAAACACCTCTGAGCACTCCATCCCTAAGAACCCTGGAAGGGGTTGTCCTAAGTCAGAACTGGCTGGACGGCATGCAAAACGTGGAATGGTATCCATCTCAGCACCGCAGAGCGTTCGTTGACGGCACTGCTTCAACTGGCTGAGCGAAGGCCGGCGTTTTCCTAACCCCCGCACTCTGGTCTGTTTTGTTACCTGTGCGAGAATTTGTGGCCCATTGCAATCCATTCCTTCTCGATCAAGACCTGCCAGAAAGGGAAAAAGAGAATGCGCTGTGACCGAGAGACAAAATTTAGTGAAAACATTCCCAACACCATCCATGCCTCACGGATGCCAGACCAGGCAACCCACTTCTGGGACAAAATTCTCCCTTCAAACGAAGAGGTCGGGGGTGAAAGCAAGGTGCCCGTTTGCGGCGGGCAAAGAATCTTGTGTGGGGATTTGCAGAAAATAAAATAAAATAAATCCAGTTCACCTTCGCTGCAGCTTAACATGGACTGGCCAAAAAGAGACAGATGCATTTTTGGTGTGTGTGTGATGTGCCAACTAGCTGCAAAAGGAGCAATGTGTTAAAAAGGCTACGGCATATTTAACACATCGCTCGCAATACCGGCCACTATGGGGGAGCTTTTAAAACGATCCCCAGGGCAGAGATAAGTTGACGGGAGGCAACACAGCTCTAAAACCAACGTTTCCCCTCTTTCTGCAAAATCTGAAGAGATCGAGGGGAACAGGGGGAGAACAGTGTGGAAAAATAAGGCGCCTGGAAACTGGATCCCAAAAAGGTAGCCTCCAGAAATGGCAGAGATGACCAGCCTCCCGTCCTGCCCAGATAACATGTCGCGGACGATGGAAGCTGTAGTACGCCTGTTCTGCAGGGCATGAAGTTGGCGGGGGGCTGGAACAAGGGGAGCCGTTCACCTCCTTAAAATGTCACTCGTGGCAACCTCAAAAGTAACGACTACCGTGGGAAGTGTTCAATTTCTCCAAGCATGCATCTTCCAAAGGCTTGAAAATGTTTCAGGGTATATCTTGGGACTGGATTATGCAGCGGCTCACATATGCATTGACCACCGGATTTTCCCATGGGATTGTGGAATGTGAAGCTTTAATCTGGGCCGGGCGCAGCCGGAGATAAAAATGGCAAACAACCACTTCCTGACCTGAATAGCTGTTTTGAAGATGCCTATCTCTTAAATTGCCCTCTCTGCATTTCCTCTCTGCTTTCCCGCTTTGGAGTGAGAGTGACGCTTGTGCTGCAAAATTGCCACTGGGGCCCGGCGGTTTCTAATTGTTATTACGTTCCGTCCAATGCCATCCGGAGCATTAAGAAGAATGATGGGGACAATTAAACGACCAAGGGATTTTGAGGCATTGGCATCTTGTCTTCCAGTCGCTCCCCCCTAGGTCCAGCCACGGAATTAGACCGTGATGCCACAAGGCACAAAGGTGTATAAAGGCATCCAATTTATAAGTCGAATTAAGAGTCCGATAGCGTTAATCAGGTGAACAGAAAGTTTTAGGATTGGCTGGTGAAGGATTTTTATTTCATGGCATTTCCAGGTGCCACTTGGCTCTTACCATAAATCCTTTGAACGTTCGATAAAAGGGATCCAAGAGGAGACAAGCCACGGAGCAGACCTGGGCGGTGCGGTCCCAACCGTCTGAACAGTGGACTAACACGCTGGCCTTCTCGTCTTTCACTGCCTGGACCAGAGGGAGAATAAAAAAACAGGGCGGGAGGGTCATCAAACAAGCCAGCCAAGCACCACCACAAAATTTTCCGATCCTTGTTGTTCCTGACGAAGTACTAGACTACCCAAGACCAAGAGGGGAACACCTAGATTCTAGAACCACAATGGGGAAGGAGAGATGCGGGCAGAGCATCAAAGACTCTCCTTCATCTCATAAGAAGAGCCTTGCTGGATCAGGCCAAAGGCCCATCTACTCTAGCTTCCTGTATCTCACAGTGGCCCCACCAGATGCGTCTGGGAGTGCACAAGTCTAGATCTTTGTCTCCTGATACCCCTCCCCTGAATCTAGCCCTTGAAGGACCCTGGTTTTAAGCCTGGAGATGACACATCTCCATCATGGTTTGTGACCTGTGATGAACTTTTCCCTCCAGGAATCTGTCCAATCCCCTTTTGTAGGCATCCAGGCCAGATGGCATCACCACCTCCTGTGGCAGGGTGATCTCCTCAAACCCAGTGCAACGTTTGGAGAAAAATCTCTTATCCCCCCCCCCCCGATGAGCCTTTTTCTGGATTACTTTTCCAAGCAACTCAGATTTTTTTTCCAAGTGGGCCTTCAAGATCCAAGCTGTCCAACACCTGTTCTAAGTCCTTTTCTTTGCCCTCTGCAAGGGTCGATCTACCTTCTTCCGCATCTTAAGGAGGAAATCCTCCGTTTCTGAATTCTTTGCAGTGCCTAGTCCTCCAGATGGCCCTGGACTACAAATCCCATCATCTGCCCCCCCAACATCTATGGAGATAAGATGCTGTCTCGACCCAGAACATCCCAATGCCTCCTCCGTACATTCCTTAGCCGTTGTTCTAGCACTCCGCCGTGACCATACCAACACTGGCATTTTGAGGGGGTTTCAATATCCCAAACGTCCCTTGCCTTACCGAGCCCTTGGGCGATTCAGAAGAGTAAATGTTCCAAACGCTAGCTGACACCCTCGTTCTCCGGAAACCCGCGGCCTGGCTTTACCTTAGCGAGAAAGACCCCAGCGTCCAGGATGGCTTTGATGTGCCGCAACCAGCCCGAGTTCTCCAGGCCCGTGAGGAAGTCGCTCATCGAGAGAGACCTCATTTCGCACACTGGAAGGGACGAAAGAAGATATTTGGGTGAGATCCTCTGCCCTTGCGTGAAGCCCCTTCCAAGCACTGGGAGACGCTTCAGACCCAGCCTGGCTCAGAAAGGGTCCCCTGCCCGTTTATAGGCGAAGGAGGTGTTTGAAGAGCGTCGTGGCTCCTAATGAGGGCGACGACGTCTATATTTAAGCCCTAAGAGTTACGTTCTCTCACTCCCTTGGGTTCTGTCCGGTCCCGGGCTTCTGCAGCACCCGGTGGTGAGGTCGGGAGGTGACCCACCGTGTGCGACCGGCCCAAGGGCAACCCCAAAGGCACACCTTCCAGAAGCTTCTGCAGGCTGCTTCGCATGACGTGGATATTTTCGATCCCGATGAACTTGAAGCGGATGTTGTCGTAATTGTCCACATTCTCGTAACCCTTCCCGGCCGCGCGGTTGGCCATGGCGTTCAGCTGGAAAAAAAACGAAAGGCAACCATTACGGATCGAATACTCAACAGCCGGCTGCTCATGCTGCTTGACTATTAAGTAGACCAGTGGTTCTCAACCTGTGGGTCCCCAGATGTTCCTGGACTGCGACTCCCATAAACCTCTTTCAGCACAGTGAGTGGTAGGGACTTCTGGGAGTTGCAGTGCAGGAACATCTGGGGACCCACAGGTTGAGAACCATTGAAGTAGACCATTGACGATGTGACCCCCCCCCCATTCTGTCCTTCCTGGGTTCTCTGTACATGATTCTCCTGGTCTTTCATTCCGCACTGATTCAATCTTGGAACTGATTTTAAAATGCACTCGAGTAGCCAACTACAGAGACATAAACCGTCTGGATGTCAACTGGCTCTTACAACCAGAGTAGGAGAAAAGCAAGGTTTCATGGGAGTTTTGTACAGTAGTGGATGTTTTTGATCCCGAAAACATCCACTACTGTACATGGATGCCTTCCACAATGTATGGAGAGCATATTTTACCAAAACAAATTCTGGGAGTGCCCAACCACACTTGGCCAATAAAAGTATTTTGATTTTGATTCTGGTGCCGGGGTTAAACTGCAGTATTGCAGTCAAAACTCTGCTCACAACCTGGGTTCAAAGCCAGGTCACCCCCTCGAGATTCACAGCCTTCCATCCTTTTGAGGTTGGTCATTGAGCACCCAGCTCAAAGGGGGAGGGGGGAAATGCACAGCCTGCACAATTCACTTGCACAGAAGTGTCGAAAAACTTCATTTTCCCATGTGTGTTGGCTTTTAGGGACACACAGACCCACCTCTCTCTCGTTTATGTAGCTGTGAGTGTGTGTGTTTGCAAATTATCGTGAACACCCGGAAGGCAGGGATGAAGGGTGGTGGATAAAAGTTCTGGTAACTTCTGGCAGACTTTGGGCCCATGGGAAGCCAAACCACTGGTGCAGGCAAGACTTACGGGAAAGACATCGGGTATATTACATTTGGAGATTCCACGCACATTCTGGAATGCATCCGGAAGTTGAGTCATGGCAACCGGACTTCTTTTCTCGAGAGATCGAAAGGTTCTGATGCTCATCCAAGCAGCTCAGTCAGTGCGACGAAGCTTCTTGGAGGAGGAGCAAAACGGTAGAAGCCCAGTTGCCATGATTCCACTTCCAGATAACCTCACCTGGAAGACTGAGAATCTTCACAGACATTCTGGAATGCAATTTTATTTAGCATGGAGGGCTAACTGTTTTCTATTCACAGTAGGACAACCCCCCCTCCCATATTCATGGGGAAATCATTCTAAGAACCCAAGCCCGGGATGCTGGAAAAGACAGAGGATGGCAAATGCAATTTTAACAGCCGACGCTATATGGTCGCTGGGGCTTTTCTTTTGATGTTTTTTCTATTTCCAGACTGTGCTTTTTCTATTTTTATGCTTTTTCTATTTCCAGACTATTTCCAATCAGTGGATCAGAAGGTCCTACCATTCAGTCAAAACCAAGATCCCCTCCCACCCCCTCCTTTCAGCTAGCATCAGCCTGGCTCTGGGGAGTCCTTTAGGAAGTCAACAAATCCCGAGCAGCTGGTAGGGTCTCCTGCGCAGGACACTCGTCGTGACATCTATGAAGGAAGGGTTCCCATTATCCTTCCTATCCTGTTTTTGGCATCCGCCCTTGATCACTGGGCCGTGCTTTGCAGCCGAGAAGGGGGGGGGGGAAGACCCCAGAAGCACCCGCGGATCTCATGAAAGCGGTACCTTGGGCCTTGTGTCTACAACATACATGAATGGACTCCCAGGGTTGGCCTCCCGGATGGCCTGCAGAAACTGTTCGTCCTCCAGGCACCGAGCGTTGAAGCCAGACAAGGGCTGGCTGCACCGGCAGATGGCGGCCTGCAAGAGAGGAGAGGCGGCAGCCGCCGACGCCGGGGTAAGGATCGTGCCAATGCAGGACCCTCCATCAAGTCCTCTAGCTCTCCTCCGCGCCCATCACATGTTCACTTGGAGCAATGCCAGAGTTAACATTCCCTTCAACCCTCAAGTACCAATCAATATCACTGGGAAAACATCTGGAAGAACATACAAACAGAGCTAACAGAAATAGACAGAGGCCAGGAAAATCACCTCCAACGCCCAGGATGATGGAATCAAGCACAGGCGGCCATGGCCTTCTAGAAGCCTCCTCCTGGTGCCAGGGTTTAAACTGCAGCACTGCAGCCAAAACTCTGCTCACAACCTGGGTTCAAACCCCGGTCGCCCACCACAAGGTTCACTCAACCTTCCATCCTTTGAGGTCAGCCAGAGTCCCGAGCTCCCTTGGGGTGGGGGTGGGGGATGTATAGCCTGCACAATTAACTTGTAAACCACCCAGTGTTCTTTGATCTCTGTGTATAAATATGTGCTTATGGTGCAAGTGAGTGAGTTTGATATTTCTTGATATTTGATATTTGTTTGATATTTCTTGTAGTAGCCCTTGGAACAAATCTGAATCCCAAATGCAGAGGAGAGAGATTTAGGAGCCTCTTTGGGATAGAATTCCAAAATCTTGCGTTCTGCCCATACTTTTTTATTTGGAACAACTAAAATGATGGAGAAGAAAAAAATAGTTTTTGAATCGATCCGTTCCCAAACTGCTCCCATCCAGCTTCATGGGAGTGTTCTGGAGACCTCGAAAGATGCCTTGCTTTTGGGGGCATTTTAGCCGCTCCTAATAAAAACTAAGATCATGGCCACCGGTCCCATCACCTCCGGGCAAATAGAAGGGGAAGAAATGGAGGCAATGACAGAGTTTATTTTCTTGGGCTCCTTGATCACTGCAGATGGCGACTGCAGCAACGAAATAAAAAGACGCCTGCTTCTTGGGAGGAAAGCAATGGCAAACCTAGATGGCATCCTAAAGAGCAGAGACATCACTTTGCCAGCTAAGGTCAGGATAGTCAAAGCTATGGTTTTTCCAGTAGTGATGTATGGAAGTGAGAGCTGGACTATAAAGAAGGCTGATCGCCGCAGAATTGATGATTTTGAGCTGTGGTGCTGGAGGAGAGTCTTGAGAGTCCCCTGGACTGCAAGGAGATCAAACCTATCCATTCTGAAAGAAATCAACCCCGAATGTTCACTGGAAGGACATATTTTGAAGCTGAGGCTCCAGGACTTTGGCCACCTCATGAGAAGAGAGGAGTCCCTGGAAAAGTCCCTGATGCTGGGAAAAATCGAAGGCAAAAGGAAAAGAGGACGGCAGAGAATGAGATGGTTGGACGGTGTCATCGATGCAACCAAAATGAATTTGACAAAACTCCGCGAGGCAGTGGAGGATAAGAAGGCCTGGCCAGCTCTGGTCCATGGGGTCATGAAGAGTCGGACACGACTGAACGACTGAACAACAACAACAACAATAAAGTCACGGTCCCATGGAAGATATCACAGGGGGGTTGGGAGTCAACAGCCTTGTAGGTCCTTTCCAACTTCATGAATTCTACGATTCTAAGCGGTTTTCTTCTTGCAACCTAACTATCCCTTTCGGCTGGCCCTTTCAGAAAAGAAGACCGTGCCTTTCGAGGAAATGCGATCATCACCACCACCCACCTCCCCTCTTGTTGTTTTGCTTCTCGTTATACAGCCTCCGTTTATACAGATCACTGTAGCGCCTCTTCCACACTGCCAACCATGCTGAGCCTCCAGGACAGGAGGAAGTCCCCCCCCCCCCCGGGGAGAAAAATAAGCAAAATAAAATAAAAGCCGAGCTGCAAAATAATTTCAGCACAGGGCGCTGCCGAGGCAGCAGAAATTAAAAATGAAACACTCAGCACTTTTTTAAAATTCCACAATGAGGAGTTTCATTTAACCAGAGTAGACATCACTTGTTTGTAGTCTCTCTCTCTCTCTCTCTCTCTCTCTCTCTCTCTCTCTCTCTGTGTGTGTGTGTGTGTGTGTGTGTGTGTGTGTGTGTGTGTGTGTGTGTGTGTGTGTGTGTGTGTGTGTGTGTTGGGAGGGACTGGTGTGTAGCTCTCCAGATACTAAAGCACTGCAAAACCCATACAGCCTAAGAGACACCAAAAAAAGTCAAGGATGATGGGTGTTGCAGTCTAGCAACATCCAGAGGGTCACAACTTCTCTATTCCTGCCATTACGAGAGAGAGAGAGAGCAAAGCAAAAGAATGATCACAATGTCCTTGTGTCAAGAGGTGGCTTTTTTTTTCACCCAGCACGTTGTTAGTCTGTGGAACTCCCTGCCACAGGATGTGGTGATGGCATCTGGCCTGGATGCCTTCAAAAGGGGATTGGACAGATTCCTGGAGGAAAAGTCCATCACAGGTTACAAACCATGAGGGAGATGTGTCATCTCCAGGCTTAAAACCGGGGTACTTCAAGGGCCAGATGCAGGGGAGTGGTATCAGGAGACAGAGATCTAGTCTCGTGCACTCCCAGAGGCATCTGGTGGGGCCACTGTGAGATACAGGAAACTGGACTAGATGGGCCTTTGGCCTGATCCAGCAGGGCTCTTCTTAGGTTCTTATGCCTGGAAAGGCAGAACCCAACCCGGAAAGAGGTGGTGGTGCAGGACTAACATTGTTTTCTCGGGAGAAGTAGGACAGCGCAGGGATCCGGCCTCGGCTTCTGAACTTGGAGCTGCCCAGCACCATTGCCTTGGTCGCAGCTTTAGGCACCACGAGTTCCGGAGAGTACGTGTTGCAGACCTAAAAACATGGAAACAGGGAGAGGACGGGGACCTTAAAGCTGTGAACGCTTGTGATTATTAACCGGCTGCAATGCTTATTACAACAGAGCCCCTGCTGGCTGCAACAAGCCCGGCCTTGAGATGAAAGCAAAAAGAGCTGCCGATGAAGAACAGGGATGATCGCTGGTCCCAGTCGGCGTCAGGAAGAGAGCAGCGTTGCAAGCCGGTGAAACGACACCCCCCCCCAAAAAAACCCCACCCCACTACCCACAGGTTCATTCTCATCTGACTGGATCCAGGTGATGCAGCTGACCCGGGTTGTGTGACGGTGTTTTTAGCCCCTATCTGTCCCTTGATCTTCGACATATTTCGCTTTCTGCAACCTGAGGATGTGTGCAAGATGCTCGGGCAGGCAAAAGCTACTACCTCTCCACTGCATTATCATCTTTCTTGGCTCCTAAAAGCAGCAGGATTTGGAGCCTGCCCATATGAGAGTGTACCGAGATCTTTTGCCCAAAGTCCTCCCTGGAATCTGCTGCACTGGGGAAGTTATCCGCCAGTTCCCAGTTCCAGGAAAGTTCCCAGTTCCATGAGCGAGAGAAGCGGTCTAAAACTCCCAGAAGCTTTCACCGCTAGCTGTGCTGGCCAGGATTTCTGGGAGTTGTAGCCCCAAAACATTGGAGAACCAAGGTGGGCAGCCACTAATCTAGATCAGTGGTTCTCAACCTGTGGGTCCCCAGATGTTCCTGGACTACAACTCCCAGAAGCCTCCACTACTCGCTGTGCTGGAAGGGGTTTCTGGGAGTTGCAGTCCAGGAACATCTGGGGACCCACAGGTTAAGAAACACTGATCTAGAACAAGCATGGGCAGCTTCTGGGTCTCCACCGGAGAGGAGCTTAACCTTCCAACCAGCTTCTTACGCAACAAAACCCTGGACCAGGACTGAACCCAAGGTGAGTGTGGATCAACTGGACAGGTTTCTGGAACGGGAGGCAACTTCCTGGCCACTGAACAAAGCAGTGGACTAGTCAGGCTACTGAACATCATGGCTTTTAGATGGTGACCAAGCCTAAAGTGTGTGCATTCCCATCCTTGCGCTGGACCATCAACGCCCGTGATCAAACTCAAAAGCAAAGTATCTTGAATCTTTTAAGATTAATTTTTCAGATCTGAACTCCCTTCTTCAGATGGAGCAATGGGTAAGTCCAGTTCACCACATGTGCCTTACACCTCTTTTTAGAAAACGGGATGCAAGTAAATCCATGCCCTCCAGAAGCAATTCTAGCTAAAAAAATTTTTTAAAACTGAAACAAGATCAAAACATACGTATTGACCAGAGCTGTACCCTGCTCCCATGTCAGTCCTCCTGGACAGGGTTTACCTCGTAATCTTTGTTGGCATCGGTCATCTCCCAGTAGTCATTGGGGAGCCCCATCCTCTGGTAGTCCACTCCAACATCTATGAGTTTCCAGCCCATCTCCCGGTGATCCTTGGGCATTTTAGGGTTGTACGAGAACGCATAGAGTTCCTCGGGTTTCCCTAAAGCAAATGAGCCATTGTCAAAGAGGGCAACCATCGCACCACCTGTGCCTGCCAGGGGCTCTCAGAACCTCACAACCAAATAGATGGTCTGCGTCTCTAGATTTCCCTCCGATCCACTATGGATTCGCTTTGGACATCTTGAAACTTAAGTCTTGAAGTTCCCCTACCTACCCCGAGAGGGACATTCTACTGGTCCCTAGCTATTTCCACTTGCCAAGGCTCATCCGTTTTATTACAAAAGGAAAAAAAAACAAGCCAGCCTGGATGAAGCTTCAGTGCTTGGTTGGGTGAAGATCCTGGTGAGGAAGGGAGATGAGTGGATTCTAAAATGAAAGACCTTGGGCTGTTCATTTGTAATGAAGAATCGGTGTGCTGCCCATCCAAGTGTAAGATCTGGGGTTCAAAACCCTTCATTTTCCATAGCCCAGCTATGGGGCAAGTCCAAGGTACCAAGTCCCGAGTTCAAGTCTTGGCACCAAGTCCCAAGTCTGAGACTTTGGCACCAAGTCCCAAGTTCAACTCTTGGCACCAAGTCCCAAGTCTGAGTCTCTGACACCAAGTCCCAAGTCTGAGTCTTTGGCACCAAGTCCCAAGTCTGAGGCTTTGGCACCAAGTCCCAAGTTTGAGTCTTTGACATCAAGTCCAAACCCCTACTTAAAACAAGCTTTTCTCCCCAGGAAAAAAGGGAAGGGTGGGTGGGTTCCTAGTCGCAAGACTCCTCAGTGGGACTTAAGTCCCGCTTGACAGCAAGGCCCTCTTGGTGACTCCCCACCCCTGACTGCCTCGGTACAAAAAAAATGAAGCACACCCTACAAATGCCGTACCTGGCTGGGAGAGTTTCAGCAAAGAGTTATAGACTTCGTGACAGTCCCGTTCCTGCCCGATAACGAAATGCACCACCCGGAAGTTCTTGCAGCGAATCAGCAACGGGCACCCGGAGGCGCTCAGAGGCAGCTTCTCCACGGAGGCGATATGGTGATGAAGGATCTGCCGGAAAAGAGAGAGAGGAGCGATGACACCCCGACACAAGGGCCAGCCTCCGTCCGGAGGACGCAGTGGGACCGGTGGCTCTTGAGAAAAACGCTTTCGCTCAAAATCATAACTAGGTGGCAGTTTGCAACCATAAAACCCACAGGGGATTTATCCCTGACAACTGCAGCTTGGCCTGAAAGATGCTGTCATTTGACTCGGAGGAAGGGAAACCTCGCAGCGAGGCGATCGCACCCTGCAGGCGGCCGGATGGTTTTATTACGATGATTCATTGTGTGTGTTTAAATCCGGGATGATGCAGAAGCTCAGGACAGAAGCTCAGGCACAGCTGCGTCCCTGGGGCAAATATCTCCAGGCAGGAGTGCTCAATTAAAACACTGTTTCTCGCTTTCCCTCCAAAGGTACAAATGACTAAGAGAGGGGCTGTGTGGGCAGGAAAGGGATTTTTGGCAGTGGGGGGAATGAGAACATGATTGCCGGGTGGTTTTAATTGTTTCTCTTTTGTAAAATACAATTAACACCGCATGAAAACAGAGGTGTTAAAAAAAAGGAAAAGGCGAACAATTAATTGATCGACGACACATATTCATTGTCTGCAGCAAGCATCTGGAGAGGCTTAGTTTTGTGTCTAAGTCCTGCTGGAGTTTCAGCAGGCTCAGTTATATTGCCATTCATCTCGTAATAAAGCAAAATAAAATGGCTGTCCTGTCAGCAACCATTCCAGTAGGTTGCAGGAAAAGGAAAGGAGTTGATTCCATGAATCTGGCTTAAGGACTGCTTTTTCGATCTCTCCTCATTCAGATGTAGGATTGGCCCAAGACACACTGGGGCCTGAAACAAAGAACCAGAAGAGAATGACTAAAATGATTCCTGGGCTGGGGACCTCCCTTATGAGGAAAGGCTAAAACATTTGGGGCTCTTTAGTCTGGAAAAAAAGGCACCTAAGGGGGGGGGGGAATAGGATTGAGACATACATAATAATGCAGGACACGAGTAAAGTGGATAGAGGGACGCTCTTCTCCCTCTCACAAAACACCAGAACTAGGGGACATCCACTCAAATTGAGGGCTGGGAGAGTGAAAACAGACAAAATAAAATATTTTTCACCCAGCGTGTTGTTAGTCTGTGGAATTCCCTGCCACAAGATGTGGTGATGGCATCTGGCTCAGAGGCCTTCAAAAGACAGATTCCTGGAGGAAAAGTCCATCCCAGGTTACAAGCCATGATGGAGATGTGGAATCTCCAGGCTTAAAAGAAAACCAGGGTACTTCAAGGGCCAGAGGCAGGGGAGTGTATCAGGAGACAGAGATCTAGTCTCTTGCGCTCCCAGATGCATTTGGTGGGGCCACTGTGAGATACAGGAAGCTGGACTAGATGGGCCCTTCTTGGCCTGATCCAGCATGATGGCTCTTCTTGTGTTCTTATGATCACACAGGCAGGCCCTAAGTTCAGGACCCCAAAACTATCTGGGCTGATGGATGAGCCTTCCCCTCCATCCAGATGGGATCAAAGCAGTGCCCATCCTGCACAAAGGCAGCGGTGGGGGAGGGGGCGAGAGACACACGCCAGGCCAGGGGCAAAGTGGATCACTTGGGTCATGGCTTTATCCACCAACCCCTTCCTGCTGCTTCCATCAGCAACTGCCATCTGATCAAGGGACTTAGCGGCAGTGCCAGCCTTGTGCAGGTGTCACTCCTGGCAACCACCCCAGAAAGGATTCAGAGAGCAATACAGAGGCGAGAAACACACGGGACAAATTTAAGTCACATAGATTTAAATCCTGAAAGTCAGATTTATTTTTGATGATTTAAATTTTAAAAATACGATGTAAAAAAAAAAACCCTTTAAATTATCAAAACCAAAAACAAAACCCACATCTATTGTCCAAGGTAAACTGGGATTTAAATCTATTTTTATAAAACACTGATTTTTATCCACCCTGGATACACAGCAGGCAAACTCATCGACTCTACTGAAAAACTGTCTGCTCTTTTCTATTTTTCTCATCCTTTTCAAAGTCTGCAGGGAGTCTTTTAGGACTTTAAATGGTCAACCTCGGCCCGTCCAACGAGGATGTTGCGGGCGCACTCGCTGCGGGTGGCCATGCCCAGAGAGGCCCGGAAAACCTCCACTCGGAGCCGGGCTTTCTCTGTGGCTGGCCCCACAATATGGAACAACCTTCCCAGCGAAGTGCGCCTTGCACAGTCCCTGCCAGCCTTTTGGAAGGCTTTAAAGACGATCCTCTTCCGAGAGGCATTTGGGTGACTTAATTTAATATTTTTTCTTTTCTTTTTCCGCCATCTGCTTTTTGGGTTATTAGCGCCGATTTTTATTTTTATTTGTTGTTTAACTAATTTTGTTTCTTCTGTTGTCTGTGGTTAGTTATCTCTGGTTGTATGATTTACTATGTTGTGAACCGCCTGGAGTTCCTTCGGGAAGACGGGCGGTATACAAGTCCTTAAATAAATAAATAAATAAATAAATAAATAAATAAATAAATAAATAAATAAATAAACAAACAAACAAACTCCAGGTAGGGCTGCCTTGTCTTAACCGCCTGTACACAAGCATCTTCGGGCTCCATTCAATGCTTAAAATGAAAATGAAAATAAAAAGGTATGTTCCTTGTGGTCTCAAAATGTGACCGTGGCCTTGCAGAAGCAAGAGGTGCCTTGAGCAGCAGCTGCCAGGGACACACAGGGCAGAGAGAAAAAAGCAGTGTTTGTTTGTGGGCTCTCTTAACGAACCCGGCAGATGACTGCTGAGAACACGGTGCTGGATAATTAATCAGATCCACAAGGGTTCTTGTTAGGTCCCGATGTTCATGATGTGACTATTGATATGTGGCACAAACACATCCTTGTGCAACTAATGAGACGCGGGCAGCAAAGCTGGTTGCATAGAAATACAAACTTGGAATGACAACCCCCCCCCGTTCATTGGAGGTTCCCCCCCCCCGGGACGGAAGCACATGCAACTCAGCTAGGCTAGTCCGGCGGCCTGGCGTTACCCATGTCTCCTTTCGGACTTCAGCAGAAGCATCGACGTAGATCAGATGAGTGGCCGTCAGGTACAGCGTGCCACTGGCTGGCCTCCTGCGCGTGTAACGGTCCAACAACTTGACGTTTTCGACCTGGCAGTTAGGGACGGAGAGGCAGAACGGATTAGGACAGGTTTGTGAGAATCCGGAGCAGATCAGGCGCGTCAAAGAGACAGGAGGTGCGCCCATACTAGGTCTCCCAGAAAGTAAGCCTCAGTCACCAAGCTGTAGCTCACGATTTTAAAATTCTGAATGCAGCCTGTGTCCCACCACACAGAACACACCTGGTCACGTCTGGTTTTGGAATATTTAGCAGGATCAGGCTTCATTATAGGAGGAGAGGGCCTTCTCTGCAGCTGCTCCCAGACTCTGGAACTCCCTTCTACTGGAGGCCAGGCTGGGCCTCATCTTTACGGTCCTTCCACAAGCAGGCAAAGACCTTTCTCTGCAATTCTTGCCTGCAATTCTTGCCTACAATTCTTGGAAACATGAATACGGCTACCCTCTCTGAACCTTTCTCTTCTAGAAGGATTTTCCTTAGTTTGTTATACGAGGGCCCACTGTAGCTTTAACAATGCTACCATTTAACATTCAATATGGTGCTTGTTTATTTTCATGTAACAAAAACACACAAGAAAAGACATTCAACCTCCAAGCATAAACTACAATATGCTCCTTACATTCGCTACAGTGTTGTTTTAATTCTGTTTCATGAATTTGTTGTTCTTAGCTGTTTAAATGATAGAAGCTGCTTTGAGTCCTTTTAGGGAGAAAGCCAGGGTAAAATGTTTTAAATAAATAAAGGATAGACAGACACAAGCATGATTGACTGGAACTCAGGCAGCTATGGGTTGGCATATATACCACAGACTCCGTTTCTACCGACCTAAATATAACCAGATTATACATGGAAGGCATTTATTTCATACATGTTTAATACTCCAAAACAGCTGGACCCTTGTGAAGCATTATTATAAGCATATCCAACCAGCTGCTTATCAGAAAATACAAAACCAACAGACAATTGCTGCTGGAGTCCTAATCGCACAAAGGCCTATTGATGCGTCATCAGCAGTCCCGGCTTGCAGGGAGATGAGCGCATGCAACCCACCTTAAACCACAGTGCATTCGGCGGCTGCGGCAAGAATAAGGCAAAATCCAACGTGCACATCACGGAAGGGTTGGTCTGAATAAAACTTCTCCACAAGCAAACATTCCACGGGTTTAGAAAGAGCAATCAAGTATTTCCATCTTAGTTAGAACTGAGCAATGTCTATTTTTTGGTGTGAGTTTTGTCCTACAGATCTTAAAAGCTCATCCACGTAGGAAAAGAGGAGAAACACTCAAACAACCTGCCAACTTTTAATTAGCACCTTTTTAATATCTGTCTGTCTGTCTGTCTGTCTGTCTGTCTGTCTGTCTGTCTGTCTGTCTGTCTATCCATCCATCCAGGTCCTAATTTTAAAAAGTGTGTGTGTGTGTGTGTGTGTGTGTGTGTGTGTGTGTGTGTGTGTGTGTGTGTGTGTGTGTGTGTGTGTGTGTGTGTGTGTGTGTGTGTGAGAGAGAGAGAGAGAGAGAGAGAGAGAGAGAGAGAGAGAGAGAGCAAAGGGGTCCGAGATGACCACAAACAGTTTGAGACAGCCAGCCACGGTGCACGCAAAACTCAACACCACTTGACGTATTCAAAAACACATAACTGGAATTTTCTATTATTTTATTCTAAACTTGCATCCATTAAAAAAAACCCCAGAAACTCTAACCTGTGGGTCCCCAGATGTTCTTGAACTGCAACTCCCAGAACTCCTGGCCAGCACGGCTGGTGGCAAAGGCTTCTGGGAGTCTGAGTCCAAGACAACCAGGAAACCAGAGGAAGCACTGCTCTAGACCTGGAAAAGCAACTGCAAATTACTAAATGAACTTGTCTTTCTAATTCATAGAATCATAGAATCATAGAGTTGGAACAGACCTCAAGGGCCAACTATTCCAACCCCTTGCCAGGCAGGAACCCCATCACAGGATTTCCGACAGAAGGCCATCCAGCCTCTGCTTAAAAACCTCCACCACCCTTTGTGGCAGCATATTCTATTGCCGAACAGCTCTAACTGTCATGAAGTTCTTCCTAATGTTCAAGTGGAATCTCTTTCCAACCTCCAGGTCAATCAAGAGGGATGCCCCTTTGGATTCTTTAACCAAGTCACTGGCTATGCATGGCCTTCCTTTAATAACTAACAGAACAAGGTTCAAAAACGCCATTTATTCCTGGAGTTAATTATTCCTATGCAGGACTTCCCCTTTTCTCTGCAAACAAAGTTGCTTTGGGTCATTTCCATTACAGGAAAGTTTGCAAAGATCCCTCAAGTCTAGGAACTTGTGCAATATCATCCTCCACTTGTTTTGAACAGAAGCCCTCACAGTTAATCCAAGACAAAATTCCAGCAAAGGAATAAGCATCTCTTATTCCACAAGGACAGTATTTTTGAATTTAGACAGCAATCCTCAATACTTATACACCATAACACCATGAAACTTACTCTTGAACCTGAGCTCCAGGAATACACACCACAGTCACTGTACAGCTACACTATTTGAACATTAACGTGTGCGCCTTATTTCCTAATTTTTGTACCACCTCAATGTATAAAGAACGCTGGACAACTTGGTCGAGCCACTTCCAGCACATTTGACGAGAGCCACAGACAACCCATGATTGGAAGAGGAAATTCTTTAACTGATGAAAAGTCTCTGAGTGCACAGCAGAAGCCTTCCTCACCTCCTAATGGGCAAATTAGCACATTTTTTGTGACAGTTTTGCAGGACCCTGAACTGGAGTTTCTTAATACAAAAGTCGGTACATTGCTTCTCTCAATACAAACATGCTTCCCGATTCGAATCACAGACTGTCTGTTACATCTTTTCTTGCATCTGTATCATTTTTGAGACTGCACGGCCTATTTTTTAAAAAAATAATTTTGCTCAGTAATATTACAAATTAAAAGCAGCTGCAGATCTCTGAAACAACACCATCAGAGCTGCAAAAAACAGCAACATTTGTAACAGCATACAGATATTTAACGGATACTTATTAGGTTTTTGGTTACAACTTCTAGCTGTTATATTATACCAGTCAAAAGCCGTTCTTTCTTTTCAGATAATGATCATGATTTCAAAGACTTCCATCTCTTTTATAATACCAATCAATGCTTAATAATAATAACAACACTAATCTCAATACAACTCAATGTTTTTATAATTTGCTTGACTGTGCCTATTATTTTTATTTACTACTACTACTACTACTACTACTACTACTACTACTACTACTACTACTACTACTACTACTACTACTACTACAAATGGACTATAAGGTCCTTTGTAGGTATTATGATAATGGTGATGATGTTGATGATGAAAAATACCAGGGACAGTCAATCAAATATAATAATCATAATAGTATACAGTATTATAATATTATTATATTACGCTTATAACAACAACAACAACAACAATAATAGAAGGCCACCTTACTGGGATCTGCTCGCATGATTTGGCGATACATCACACAGTCCTAAATGCTTGGGAAGCGTTGGACTAGTGATTGGTAATACAAAACCCAGTGTAGTTATATCTTGCTTGCTGTGTGATAATTTGATGATGATGATGATGATGATGATGATGATGATGATGATGATGATGATGATGATGATACTTGTATCTCATAGAATAACAGTCAATTTTAAATGAATGTTGGTTGACTGTCCCTTGCATTCTTCTTCTTCTTCTTCTTCTTCTTCTTCTTCTTCTTCTTCTTCTTCTTCATCATCATCATCATCATCATCATGCTGTACCTATAAAGGACCTTAAAGACCTAGCGACCCTTCTGCCCCTTAAGCTAAGGCACCCATGAGATCCCAATGCCCAGATGCCACAGAGAGAGAGAGAGAGAGAGAGAGAGAGAGAGAGAGAGAGAGAGAGAGAGAGAGAGCTGTCTTCTTGGGACCCCCCCACCATTAATATATTGACAACTGAACCCCAGGCAGCTTTTTTGGGGGGGGCAGTGCCTGCTGGGGGAGGATGCCCAGCACCCCAGCCTAGGCGCACTCTGCACGTGCCCAGAGGCCAGGGAGGCGTCCCATCTGCTGACACCCAGCCACCCCCACCCCCATATCACCAACTGGGGGAGGTGAGCCCCCCCCTCTTCCTCCCACCCACCCACCCACCCACCCACTGGTGGGGAGTGTGTGTGGGGGAGGTGGGGGTCTTGGGGGCGGGGCTAGAGCCCCCTCCCCCGCCTCCCCCCGTTACCTTAGGGGTGGTGATGTGCTCCATGACGGAGGCGAGGGGGTCCGTCCCACCCGCGGGTCCCGCCGACGGCGAGCAGCCCCCTTCCTCCCGCCGAGCCCGCGGCTGCTCGCGGGCTTCTGGCTCTCCCTGGCCCTCCCCCCCCCCACCGCCCAGCCACCCCGGGGGCCGCGGCCCGCCCAAACCTCGCGAGAACTCCGGGCACCGCGCGGAAAAGGGAGGGAAGAGCGCGCGTTTGCGTGTCGAAGCCGCGGGCGCCATCTTGGCAGAGGGCGCGGCGCCCTTCGAAGGAGGGAAAGCCAGAGGCTCTGGAGGCGCGCTCTACCCCGCCGCAGTGCGCGTGGAAGACTCAGAGCCGGCCCTCGCCGGGTCTTCCGTTTGAAGGGCTCTTTTGCCCTTCCCGCCTTGGGGAATCGGAAGCGGGGGGGCAGTTTGGGGGTGGAACATCCGGGCAAAAGTTACACCTTTGATCCCTGTTCTGCTAGATAGGGTTTATCTATGCTTTATTGCCATCAGGGTACAACATTAAACATGATTTAAATGCAGGAATAAGGGATACCTTTATGGGACTATTAAGGAAAAAAAAAAAAACAAGCAGCGGGCTTTCCATGATAATTCATCTTTTCCAGGCTGTGCACCAGGTTGCTGTGGGTAGTTGCAAAATTGCATGCTTTTTATGAGTGATGGACTGTACCTGTTATGGGACTTTTATATGCATCTACCATACATGATCACATAGACTTTGTGTTGATAGACTTTGTGATTGCATTAATGTCATGTTGTCTCTTAAGGCTGTGAGATGTCCCTCAATTCCCTGCGTTCAGTACTTGAATATGTCTTAATTGCATTGGCCTGAGATTTGTTAATTTAAAAAAGGGGGGGTCTCAGAGAGAATTGGTGGTTGTTCGCTTCCTCCATCACCACCAGTGACTCAAACCTGAGCAACTTCTCCCCAGAAAAGATTAATATTGACATTAAAATAATACAGAGAGGATTAGTTTCTTATCTCTGATGCCATCTTAAGGCATGGTTTTGATGGGGGGGTTGTTTCTTAGCACTTAAAGTACAAACTATAATGTCACTTCTGAGAGCTAAGCTGTCAAAAGCTCTGAAGCTGTAATGACACACACACACACACACACACACACACACACACACACACACACACAAATAAATAAATAAATAAATAAATAAATAAATAAATAAATAAATAATTTTCTCAGACTGCTGACATAGGCCCTGGTACTTCTGAGTAAACGTGGATAGGATTGAACTGCAAATGGAGACAATGTTGCACAGTCTTTTTCATTCCGCAGTAGAGAAACAGTTTCAGAGCAGGAAGAATTTTTATTTGGGGCCTGGGAAAGGAGTAATGTGATATTACTTCGTTTGCTAACTGCCTCAGGCTTTCTTCCCAGCAGAACAAAACCTCAAGCAAAGTGGTTTTTTTCCTCTGAAATCCCTCAATGCACTCCAGCAGCCAATGTATATTTGCGATATGATCTCTAGTGCCTCTTCCGTTTCTGAATCCTGATTGAACATTGGAAATGTCTTGATCCATCTGAGATTAAAACAAAAACTTTTTTTTTTGCAAGGCCTCAAGCATCAGTTTGTTTGGACATGGATCATTTTTCCATATTTTCCTTTTAAAAATTGCTCCAGTGGAAGGCATACCACAGTTTGTCACTCTCTTCCCCACCCCCACCCCTCGCTCTCATCTCCTTGGAGTGGACAGTCCGGCTCACAAAAGGAAAGAAACATCACAGCCATGTTTGGCTATTTAACGGAGAGGTCGTAGACACAGGACTTCTGAGTCTCAGCCAGAGTTTTGGACTAGGGTCAGAGGTGTTGGCTATGGATCTGCCTGGAGAGGTGTAGATCACTTTTAAACATTAGGAATGCATGGGGTCCGAATGAAATCCTGGTTTCTGTACAGACAGATTCTGCTGTTTGAAATGCATATGGCTTTTATCACCGCTAGGAGATTTTGTACCAGCAACAGATATTTCCTTATCCGTTCTGCCTGTGAATTGTTGGGACTGCAATTCTCATTCTCCTCCATGACTACTTATGCTGGGTGGGGAGTATGGGAGTTGTAGTCCTACATTAAGAGGCTCCCAAGTCCTCCATATCAAGAGGATTTGCACATTGTTCTTTTGCAACTAGGCACTGGGGGCATTTAAAAGGAGAAAGAGAGAGAGAGAGAGAGAGTTACTTTTGAGTAAATGCATAAGAGACCATTTTAAAAAAAGCTTCTGCAGGAGCAGATGATGACTGAACACTGAATCCTATTTAAAAAACAACAACAACCAGGTTTACTCCCAAGTAAAGTCAGCCTAAACTGGAGCCTTGGAGGATGTCAATTCTAGCTTTGCAGCTGGAGTTGTTTAGATCCACCCTGGGAGGGAGAGATGGAGAACCTTTTTCTTAAGGCACCCATAGGTCTCAGGGCTAAGCCAGCTGAGGCAGGTTACCTGTTCTGGCCCTAACCGGGGGAATTTTACCAGAGGAACTGAAGAAGAACGGGGTTCTTGGGTGTGGTTTGGTCAAACTAAGACAGGGCCCGGACGGAGTGGTCACAACTCAACCAGTGGCAGGGAAGAAAAACCCAGTAAGGACGGAGATCTTCCAGGAAGCTGCCATGGAGAGAGCTGGGCTGTGCGGCCTAGTAGTCCTGCTGTGGGCCCAAGGAGGTGCCTGCACAGAGAGCCAGGAGCCAACGGACCGAGACTGGCCATACCCCACGGAGGGCCTAGGAGCCACCCAGAACCCACCTCTCTACTACAGTAAGGAAAACGGGGTCGGCTGTTACTCTGAGACAGTTTCGGAATGGGACCGGGTGGAAGCTGAAGGTGGTTTTCAGCCAGGAGGTCTCAAAGAATTCACACATAGCCATGGGGCTATGCTGCACGGTGCCATCCCCCCATGGATCCAAAGGGAGCAGCCCTCTTTTGCCGCTCGTCCACCTGAAGACTGATTCATTTGGCTCTAGAGTGTTGGTGGCCTGAGTGTGGCTTGTCCCCACGACCCCTGCAAAACCGTGCGTCTGCCTTTGCCCACGGATATAGTTTAAACAGGGGTAGGGTTAAAGGAGAGGAGGCAGGAGTCCTCACTTGCCCCACCTTTGAGCACCCAGGGGTCTGGATATTGCTTGTTTCGGGTGGGGTGGCTGTAGGATCTCACCAGCACATGGTGGGTGGGTGGGTGTGGGGTGAATGTTCTGCTCCCACAGTGGCTGTGTGGGGAATTCCTAAGTAGTAATATTAAAAACAACAAATCCCTTTTGAAGCCCTGGGGAGGACTCGGGAGGGAAGGGGGGGGCTCCCTGTAACAATTCCAGATGGGCTCTTCCATCTCTTTTCAGGATGGGCGGCCGTTCTGTCGGTGGCGGCGTTATGCATCACCCTGCTGGTCTGCACGCTTCTCTGCTGTTGCAGCATTTATCTCTCGAGATCTCGGCCTCCCTGGCGGCCTCCGAACGTGGAGTGGCTTCCCATGGAAAACCCGGAATCCTCTTTGGAGCCCCCTGCCTCGGTGACTTTTCAGCCCTCTGGTTCGACGGGAGACCCTCAAGGTCATCTAGACACTCCCCCTTCCTCGCCCGTGGTGCAGTTTCATCGGGCATATGGCGAAAGCCTGGAAGACCTCGTGCACAGAGATGTTTCTCGGCGTGTTTCGCCCACTAGCATGGAAACGGAGCCGCCTGCAGAACACTGAGGGAGGGGAGCAGAAGAGACCTGTTGCGCCCAGGGGGATTGCAACCCTGTCTTGGCCGGTGATGCTTTTAGATTCTAGGGAGCATATCATGCCTGTGTTAGACCATGTTTTAAAGTTTTCCTCTTTTCTAGACTGACCACTCGATGGCACCCAAGTAATCCTCAAAAAGCGATGTTGCCAATCTGTGACACAGGGTAGCAAATGGGACTTTGAGGGGGAGAGTCCCCCTTTCCCATGCCGACCCATGTAGGAGGGAGAGCGACTGAACTTTAAAAAAAAAGATGCATTCACATGAACAGTGTCATGGCTTCAAGCTCGGGTGGGCAAAGTGCCAGCCTCCAAACTACAGCTCCCATCATCCCTAAGCAGCATATCCTGTCCTGGAGAAGAATGGAAGTTCATCAATGGCGTCCATAAAGCTGCTGTGCCCTTCCCCTGGCTTAAAGAAATGACATGGAGGGGAGTCCTTAAAAGTTGGGCTTTTTCATCCAGTGATTTCCCTCCACCTTGGCTCCTTAGACTGCAGCTCCCAGAAATCCTGGCCAGCACAGCTAGTGGCAAAGGCTTCTGGGAGTTGTAGTCCAAGAACATTTCGGGGATCCAAGGTTAAGAATCACTGGTTTCCTCACTCAGAGGTGCCATGATCACCATCTTGTCAGTTTGGGCTTGTTTGGGAACCCCTGGAAAGGCTATTTAAATGTGTTTCCTTCAGGCCCAGGTACATAAAGGTCACTGAAGGTCTCAATCCTGACATGCAAAAGACCACACCCCTGTGATTTAATTCCTCCTGGTGCATTGCCTTTTTAGAGGGATTGTAGCGTAGGTCAACTGATCTCCAAATAATGTTCTTTATGAGACTTGTTCAGACAGGTGCTTTAAAAAATTTATTGACCTAAGCCAGAAGCATACCTCACCTGTGCCATTAAATGGCTAGTGACCCTTGATGCTCTTATCCTTAGGCATTTAAAATCGGAGTCAAATTGCAGCTGTTATCCATCACCTAGAGAAATAAGGACAGCACCTGGTTGATGCTTCCTGAAGGAAAAGTTTCATATTTTAGACACTGGGAGCCCTTTTTAGCAAATCCCTGTCAGCTTTGCAGTTATAAACGTGTGTATCCGGTCTTTAATAAAAACAATGGAATATATCTGGTCTTGCTGAATCATTTGTCTTGATTGTGCTATGAAAACACATCTTCAGAGGAAAGACATATATGCTGTAGTAACAGATGAGTTTAAATAAATCCATGTGGCTGCCCAGATTAAAATTTATCGCTGGGGTGCTTCATAGATCAGGACAACTGAATCTGAGGAAACTATAAAACAGTGGAAAGAAATCCAGGTTGAGAGTTTGAATCCACCCCTGGGCGTCCCAGATACAGGCGAGACTTGATGATCCCTGGGGTCCCTTCCGGCTCTGGAGTTCACTGAGGAGGAGGATGAATCAACTACTACTGGATAGCTCAGCAGCTCTGGTTCCAGAGTCAGTGGTTGGGAGTTCAGTTCCTCCCACTGGTCCTCCTTGACAGCGGCCTGGAATCCATGGTCCATATTGTCCGTCCCAGATCAGCAGCTCTTCAAAATTTTAGTCTTAACCTCCTTTTGGCCTAGAAAGGTGACCTATTTGATCTGTAAAAGCTGCATGCCTAGCAGAGCCCAAAGAGAGATTAGGGGAGAAGTTGCATGAAGATACAGCCAAACGGAAGGAAATGGGGACAGGTGGTTTTGAGATGGGAGCCATGGATAGTGTGAGAGCATTAGCGGCACAGTAAGATACTTAAAAAAACACACACACACACACACACACACACACACACCTCCCAGAAGCTCATAAGAGCCTAAGAACCTAAGAAGAGCCATCATGCTGGATCAGGCCAAAGGCCCATCTAGTCCAGCTTCCTGTATTTCACAGTGGCCCCACCAAATGCCTATGGGAGCGCACAAGACTAGATCTCTGTCTCCTGATACCAATCCCCTGCCTCTGGCCCTTGAAGTACCCTGGATTTAAGCCTGGAGATGACACATCTCCCTCATGGTTTGTAACCTGGAATGGACTTTTCAACCAGGAATCTGCCCAATCCCCTTTTGAAGGCATCCAGGCCAGATGCCATCACCACCTCCTGTGGCAGGGAGTTCCACAGACTAACAATGTGCTGAGTGAAAAAATATTTTCTTTTGTCCGTTCTCACTCTCCCAGCCCTCAATTTGAGTGTATGTCTTCTAGTTCTGGTATTTTGTGAGAGGGAGAAGAACGTCCATCTATCCACTTTCTTCATGCCCTGCATTATTTTGTAAGTGCAAAAATAGCACAGTTATATGAAGAAGACAAACACAAACCATTACTGGGGGAGCTGCTCCAGCCTGCAGGGCATAGGGAGGCTGGGTTTTCTAGGAAATGTAATCTAAGAAGAGTTTTTCCAAGAAGGCAACAGGGACGAAGAACCCAGGAGCATTCTGAGGACGGCTCAATTTCATTCCCCAAAAGCTCTCCCTGGCTGTGGCTCCCATGATCAAGATACAGGAGGTCGATTTCCAGAATGTTGTGTTTCCCAGGTCTGAAGAGAACTTTCTTCCTAGCTGACACAGAGAGGATGATTTTCCTTTAAAGGCAACCTGATGGAAAACGGTTGGGTGACTCAGGAGTAAAAAACCTAGATGGGCTCTTAAGTGAGTCTGGATCAGGGCCACCACTGGAGCCTCTTTCCAGGTGGAGGTGCTTGTGAATCATTCTGGGTACCAAAGGGAGACAAGAAGGCTGGGAGAGGGGTGGGTGGGTGCATCCATCCCTGATTGACAGCAGGGACCTGGACCAAGCCAGCTGGGTTGCACTCCCTCCACCACACCAGACGGAGAGGAGGAAGGGAATATCAGGAGGAAGACGGGGTTGCTTCTGGAAGGCCTCGGGTACTCGGGCTCACGCGGCGGGCTCGGGGGCCATTCTGTAAACCAGGTGGCTGAGCTGAGAAGGTCTTGAACCTCCCCTGGAGTACGCCATGGCCGGCCTGTGGCTGTGCTCCCTAGTAGCTCTGCTCTGGACCCCGGGAGATGCCTGTTGGCCCACAGAGGAACCACCGTATCCGGACTGGCTGAAACCCACCGAGGCTTTGCCAACCCCTGATCCTTTGCTGCCATACCACCGTAAGCAAGCCCCCTCTCCTGCCTTGCCATGGGGTGGTTGC